>VXBI01005315.1:301460-513004 GCA_013397375.1 Toxostoma redivivum
AAAAAAAGATACACCCAGACTTAATATAACTTTTTTTTTCCTTACTGCTTTGTTGTACTTCATTTCAGAGAAAAAGCTTTAAACCTTTTAGTATGCACTACCAAAATTTGATTTCTTTTTAAAATTAAAGACAATATGCTCAAGTACAGGCTATTCTGGTTGTAAGCAACCGTTTTCTGTGTCTCAAGAAGAAAAAACTCCAGCTAAACCTAAAGTATCACAAAAACCTCCCAAACCCAAAAAGTACAAACCTCCTCCAACTCAAACCCAAGACCCACCCACCCCCTACCAGTCCTTCAACATCTTCTGTTTGACTTAAAGAAAAATAACTTTCCATTACTGTTGAGTGTTCTGTTAACTCAGTCATCATTTGTGGGTAGCCCTACAGTTTTCATTCCTGACAATGATATAAGGCAGATAATAAAACGATGTGTCACACTGACTGCTAGCTGCATAGCTGCATAATATATCTTTAAAATTGACCAGATACTGTTTTAACTGACTCTGTATGTGAAATATGGTTGGATATCCTGTACCTCCCCTTGGGGATCTGTAAGGATTCCTAACACCCACAAAACTGTTGTGACATTTGTTGCATGCTTGGATGTCCCTATGAAAGCTAGAGAGATATTGCAGAAAAAAAAGTCATGTCTTAAGGATGTTGCCATGGTGAAATTAATGCTCCATTTACATATTCACTGAGTGAGAAGACAGAATACTGGACCAAATCAGAATATTAACTTTCACAGATGGTTAAATGCTTGCATTTTACATTGTTAAGGTTCTTAGCTAAGGAATCTGGTTCTTACTTGTAGAAGGGATATAGATCCAAACTTCTTAGCTGTGGATTCAAGCAGGAGCTGTATTTTGAACCAGACAGAATCCAGAGATGAATGATCCCAGATATCTCAGATCAGGCAAACAAACGGCTGTTTTGAATTTAATACATTTGCCTCAGCTCTAGACTTCCTACTACTCAAATGTTTTTAAATCCTTTTTTGTGATAAAACTCCAGAAAAAAATTATCTATAAATGAGAATAATTATATAAATTTTTAAAATTGTATGTGCAATGGTAAAACAATTTAGAATACTCACAAGGATAAAAAGTGTTCTATTTGAACTGAATAAGGTGCAATAAAGCATCTATAGGGACTGTGCACAAAGAAAGAACAGGAGAGGGGAAGAAAAGTTTAAACAGAGACCAGGACAAAAACCTTGACAACATCTCGAAGTTCCCAAAAGCTAAATTTGCGGACTTTAATTAAGCTACTTTAACACTGCTTTTTTGCATGATATTATATAATTTTGGTTTACTTGTGACTTACACAATGTCTATATGCACACATACATTTCCCCAACAAACACACCCTCACACTATTATTTCATAATGCATATTTTATCATTTCTTTCACTTACAGCTAGAATATTTTGTTCTATGCATCTGCCAGATGCAAGACAAACAGCAGATTACAATGCACTGCACTATCACAGCATTTAAGACAAGCACATATGTGTTTATACTACAGTGCATTAGCAGTATGTTGTGCAGAAGCAGTGCAAATTGGTACAGTATCAATGTTCTCAGAGGAAGCCTTTGTCACCATTTTCTCCTCCTTCAACTCACCTTGAGCTGATGCTGCCATTGCTGCATTCAGTTCCACAAAGCAATACAGACAGGGACACATAGCACCAGTTTTACTTATAGTCATTATCTGGCCTATTTGTGAATTTTTGGAGGACAGATGCTCACTGACACGTATAACATCAAATTTGATAAAACTTATTTTGAAAGGGGCCTCTAGGTGTAACTATAATACAAAATATAAATCATTTTTCCTCCATTCTTGATAAAGGTAGGTCAGAGCTGTTGATAAATCCTCTGGGGTTTTGCATACAAAGTAATATGAATATCAAATCAATCCAAATCCCCTCCTTTACTACTACTGCTAAAAAAAGTGCTTTTTATGTCCTTCCCTTTAACAACAACATCAAAGAACTAAGGAAAACAAATTTTACATTAGGAAGGCTGTGTCGAAAAACATTTCACTTCAAACAAGGCACCACACAGAGCTGACAAGATGAGCGATTTAAACACTAATTAGCATCAATTTCTTTATTGAATTATAATTTCAAGAAAATGTTGTGTGACCCTCTGATTTAAATACTGTTTTCCCTTCAAACACATTTGTCATTGCCAAAATGGGTTCTCAGATTTTTAGGCATGCATTGTACATTTTGAAAGTTTGATTCTTACAGATGAGCCTGTTTCCACATTTATAACAAGGGCTGTGAGGACTATATTAACCACAATATGCATATTAAGAACAGAACTGTTAGAGTATGCAAGGCACTATATCTATATCACACTACTACCTGAGAAACAACAACTTCATACATGCTGAATGGGCAACAGAAAATGTGTTGCCATTACTCTCAACTACACGTCCCACCCTGACTGGCAGACAAACACATTCTAGCCCCCAAACTTCTCCAAGAAGGCTTTACAGTAATAAAAAAACTGAACATAGTGGCTTCTCTTTCATACAGACACCACAACCACTCATTTCCCTGAATGATCACACAGATGTAGAGATTTGTAAAAGCATTACAGGTTAATTCACACCTACCTCATGTAAATACTCTCCTTTAATATTCATGTGTGAAACACATGAAACACAGATTTCATAGATGAATGAACTTAAGAAGTGGGAGCTATGAATGCTTCTTTCTGTACAGCTTCCCACATGTAACAAGAAAGGAGATTTACATGGGGTAGATGAAAACAGACCTAAAATTACTTCATGATAGGGGGCTATTGACTGAGTGAATGCAGAAGTCTCAATTAATAAGGATTAGAAGGTGTGTTGTGACTGAGATGCCAGAACATTAGAAAGGCACCCAGGGGACTAGCTCACCTCTGTCCTAATGAGGTTTCCTTGACAAAGAAGAAATATCATGATACAGGCAGTCAGTATATAAATTATGAATTCTTGGCACCATAATGATGTTGACATGCATTTGCTTTAAGAGAAATGTGTGTCCGTGGGAAAAGGGACTGCAACACGTCTCTGTGGGAAGCAGGCTCGGGAGAAGTGATTATCTCTTAACATTGCTGTGCTGACCCCAGGGCAGGAGGCTAAGCAGGCTGCCTCGGTGGGCACACTTTGTCTAAAGCTTTGTGCAAAGGAGTGCTGCAGTGGTCGGTGAAGTCACCATAACAATGAATGAACTGAGCCCCCAAAGAGCATTGGCACAACACAGAAAGCGAAGAGCCTGCTGTCCTAGCAGGTGGAGTCCTGTCTAAGTACAGGGGCAGACAAAGGGGGAAAGCAAGTGGGTTTAAAACAGAGGGGTTCTGAAGGACCTTGAGGCAACTGAGAAAACACACTAAAGGGATCCCTACTTTCGCGTTCCTTGTGCAAGTTACAAAAAAGTTACATTTAATCCTGTGCTATATCCTGTCACACAACCGTAAACAGATAAATTGTAGGTATAGAGCATTCAGGGGGGCAGAGCACAACAGCATGTAAGTGATTTCCAGGTTAGTCAGAAAGCACAATTCTCATGAAGGGAAGGCAGGACCACGTACTCAGCAAACAGGCAACTAAAAACCAAACAAACACAACAAAGAGGGAAGGAATAGATTCGGTCCCTTCACATGCCAAGAGAAAATTCAGAGCACAAAAGTTAAGGTGAAGACCCAAATGTTGTGGATTTACTGCAGGACTGGGAGAACTTCCAAACTTTGAAGGCATAGCACAGTGCCTCTGTGCCAGGAGACACTGGTAACTGGAATGAAAAATTAAAAGACACAGTCATACCTAGCTTTCAAAATATAAAGAACCTGTCTTGTTGCAAGAATATTGGGCCAAATTTTTATCTCAATGGCTTTAAGAAAAGGAAAACTAAAAAATATAGCATAAACCAGAAATTAGAATATAAGATCCTTGTTGATCTCCCTGTGTGCTAAAGTGAATATTTAAAGTTTATAGAAAGAAGTAAATTAGGGATTTACTAGGTAAATATCTAGCGCAAAAAATTAACTTCCAACCTAAAGTACCTCATATTTCATATATACTAAGCAGCAAATTCTGAGCTGAATTACACCAGCAAACACTAGTTTCTTTATTCGTAGTCACGAGACTATCTTCCTATATGAATATTCAGAGTAAGATGCATTGAGAGATATGGGGATTGCTGTCCCATCTCTAATCCTCTTGTCTTACTGGTTGGTATTATGTATTTGATGCTCAATGTCTTTTAATCACAGAATGGCTGTTTGCTACTCTGTGTAGGTGTGCCTGGCTTTTTAAACTAGTGATCTGCAAAAACAATTAGAACACTGTTTACAAGATCACACAAAATGCTCAAATGATACAGCAAAGCACAGGCCTCAGAGATAAAAGGATTATTTCAAATTAAACAATCCTGATTCTTTCTCTGCAATTTATACTGCTGCGTTGTGTGTTATAATATTGAAAGCCTAGCTCAGTACTTTGGTTGTATTGAGCTTTTAGCACATCCCAAGTGATGCCTCTGTGACTTGTTTTCAAATATATAAGTTCTATTTTCCTGAATGATACCATGGTTTTGTCCTCTGTTTCATTAGAAGGCAACAACAACAAAAAAGCCAAATAAAAATATTTTCAATAATTTCAAATGCAAAAGAGAAAGTCAGGTGGCATTGTGCCACAGTTGTTGCAGAGGACTTGTCCTTCTGAAATTATCATGTATGTTTAGACTTGCAAGGAGACCTATTAAAAACCTCTCCATATTTAGATGTGCTGGTTTAGGCTGGGGGAGAGTTAATTTTCTTCATAGCAGCTTTTATGGGGCTGTGTTTTGCATTTGTGCTAGGAAAAATGTTGAAAATCCAGGGATGTTTTTGTCATTGATGAACTGTGCTTACACAGAACTCAAAGCCTTTTCTGCTTGTCAGGAAAACCCCCACCAGCAAGCGTGCTGGGGTGGCATGAAGTCTTTCTTTAGGGCTGAAGGGGAAGGTTGGAGAACAAGGGAGGGAACATCTGAAGTTTTGGCATTTGTCTTTCCAAGGAGAACTTCCTTCACTTCCTTCCTTCCTTGTTATTCATGAGTGAACACCTGCTTGCTGATGGGAATTAGTGAATTAATTCCTTGTTTTGCTTTCCTTATGTATGAATGTAATTTGCTTTACCTGTTAAACTGTCCTTCACCTCAACCCACAAGTTCTCATTTTTACTCTTCTAATTCTCTACCCCCCACTCACTTGGGGAGGAGTGAGTGAATCTCTTTCTGGAGCTTATTTGCCAGCTGGGACTGAACAACAACATGGGAGTGTGAATGGCCTCGATGCATTTAAACTATTTTTCAACTGACAACTGAAGTGTATGCTGAAAAGTCAAAGCTGTTGTAGTAAAATCAACTTGACTTTCAAAACACATTCAAAGCCCCACCCTGCTCTTGTTATTGAGGGAAGGAAAAAAATTAATCCCAAACATCTCTGTGTGGGTCTTATGGCAGGTGATTTTAATACTGGAGATTGCTGAGACAGACAAACAGATGCAGCCTTTTATCCCATATGAAATTAAATCCACACTATTTATGCTCAGCTTTCACTGAACCTCTAATGAATTTGATGGCTAAATTTGTCTGATTTATCCCAGAAATCCCAAGTAACAATACTAGCCTTCAGTAAGCAAGAACTCAGAAACCTAGAAAATGCTCCTACCATGTCTTCATGGAGTGATAATACAACTTGAGGAAATTAATGTGGAAAGCTTAGTACCACATTTGATTTCACTTTCCAGAGCTAGCTGATATCCCTCAGACAGTATAAAGCCCAATATTCTAGCACTAAATGAGTACCAAAACATCCATAGAAGGTGACTTTTTCCACTACTCCTAAGTGGCGTAGTTGACTCTCACACTACTTTCCCTGTGTCATGGAAATGGATGGTGAGAGACTGAGCATCATCATGGATGCAGAAGATGAGTCAGGCTGCCAACAGGGCAAAATGCAGCTACATGGTGCTAATTCTCAGCACCAATGATTGTAGATGAATAGCAAGGCTTAGTTTGCACACCCTGATTCTTTTTCTCTTCCCACACACATAAAATCAGGTGAAAAGTTCTTAAAATTACTGCAGTTTTTCTGATTCTTAAGGTTGCCTTTGTGGTACTATAAAGCCTGTGCTGCCTGCTGTATGTTAGAAACGCTTGCAGTTATTTTTCAAGTCTTATGAGTTTGCTTTTTGGTATTTGGTTGAGTTTCTCTTTTGGTTTTGTTTGTTTGTTTTTTCCTTTTTGATTTGTTTTTTTTTCAGTTTAAAAAATATACAGTCTGCTATTAAAAACTCACTTGATTTGACCCAAAGGATAGTAAGCATGAGGAATATATCAAGATCTGCTTTCAGAACTGGCAATATAAATAAATGAACACCTCGTGTGGTATTTTGCTTTCATGTGTCAATTTCAGATTCACATAGATATTTGAAACCCAAATAAGACATAAAAAGGTTAAAAAATATAGACTTCACTGAATAAAACCCAACATATCTTTCTGGTTAAACTACACAAGATAATAAAAAAATTGACATCAAAGAAAGCACCTCATTCAGGCCTTTCACAATACTTGTCATTAAAAGATGGTTTGTTGAAACTTCAGACAGGCTAAATGTATGCCAGATTTTGAGTGAAAGAATTACCTTTCCAGGGTTGCAATTACAACTGTACTTAGTTGTCATGGCAACCTGGTAACATATAGATGTCAAACGAAGACATCAAGGGACAGACAGTGATCTTCAAATCACTGCATGCCAAATGTCATTTTTCATGGGTATATTTGTGCTCAGTTAGGAAAAAAAGATTAAAAATAGAAAATTAACATTTAAAAAAATGTTTAAATAGCATTAAAATTGCAATACCAATATCCCATTTTGCAGAGCTATTTTAGTATCCTTAGATAATTGAGGGATTGATTACTGCTTTCTCTTTCTCCTCCTTTTTTTTTTTCCCCAAGTTAACATGTTCCCAAAATATAAGTACGACATCGAGAGTTGAAAGGAAAAGAGGCGAAGAGGTCAGGATCAGTAATGAAGGTTACCATGCTTTGGTGACTGCTGAGTCCTGCTATTATCCTCCACCTTCTCTTCCTGTTTTAATTGTCCTGCTATCTTGACATGGGTATTTTCAGTCAGATGTTCTTTTTGACCTGTACTTCAATTACTTTAGAGCCAGCAGAAGGAAAAACGGATCTATACTAAACGTCATTGTTGAGCAAAGCCCGAAGATGTGAGGCTCTGCAAATGCTCCAGCTGTGATCTATTTGTACAGGTTGAGACAGAATCCAGAAAGAATCCACTACAAACACAGCTTTCAGTTCTCCTCAATAGACAGCTCATCCTGTGGTGCTGTCATCTATACTGCTATTTTTACTTCTACTGACCACAGTGGCTTTGCTTGGTTTTATATTAAGGTTTACAACAAAGGTTTTCTGAGTTGGCATTCAGTTTCTGCACACAGGCTGCTCACACCATGCTGCTGTGCTCACTAATGCCAGACTGTGCAGTATCAGTTTAAAGTGGGTCAAGCATGAAGAAACTTGTGCACCCTTCCATCTAACTCCAAGTCCATGCAGGTGTTTGAGCTGTAACAAAACAGAGGCATTGTTCCAATTTAAAGTTTGCCTGAATACCAAGCAGCATAAGAAAGCAGAAAGGACACAATCCAATTGGAGTCTTGTCAGGACAAAGTTATTATTTCAGAGTTTTTAAACAAATTGGAACAGGGATAGATTGTTCACCATGGCTGAGATATTTTTGATCCAGCACGAAACTCTCAAACCCCAGATTCACCACCTTATCAATCCCCACTTTACTATACATCTTCCTGTGCCCACAATACAAAATTAGATGCTAAAAATGCTAAGTGGAAATGAAAATTTGTTTAACTCATTAGTAAAGCATAGTTTGAAGTTATTACACTTAATGCATACAGATTTGTCAAGATAAATGTGAACATGAATGAGTTTGCTTTGGTTTGTTATATTCATTTTAAATGAACCCCAAAGGATTTTAGTCTGTGTTGTGGCTTAGGAATGGTATTAGCGTACCCACAAAAATCAAAGACCGTGAGCCTCTCCACTTCCCAGCCCTTTTGGTCAGAGAGACAAAAGGTAAAGATCCTGAGTTAAGAGCAATTTTTGGAAACAGCAATGAGATTAAAAAACAAACGGTAACAGCAACAATATTACAAAAGAAAAGTATATGAAAAAGAGGTAATGTATGTACAAAAATGATCACTGACCAACTGACTCAGTGCTGTGCAGCCCCTGAGACAAAGAACAAAATGACCCCCAGACCCTCCGTTCTTCCCCCAAAACTTGAGACAATGAAAACCAATGGTGGATGAACATTCCATTCAGAACCAGCATTGCCACCCTTGCATTTACCACTTTCCCTCCCAGAAAAGAAACGCCCCAGTCATTCTGGGAAGCAAGAATCCCTGTCCCTCATCCTGGCCGTGACATAAGATGGTATCCAATAGTGAAATATCTTGGCCATGCCTACACAGCTCCAGACTCTTCTCCTCATGGCCACTGTGAAAAATCAACCCTGTCTTTGGCTCAAACTCTTATTTCAAAACGCTTTCAGTAACCTGAATGACTTCACAGAAAACATTCTTTCCTCTGCACAGGAAGAATCAGTGCCCACAACTGAGTTAAAAAACAAAAGGATAATAAAAAATTAAGTAAAATGCACACAAGTACCCACAAAAAAATAAATATATATTTTAATGGGAAATAGTTTTAGTTAGTATTTGTTAAAAAAAGCTTAGATTTTTCAGAGTATTTAGAAATTTTTCCCTAAAATTATATGTTGAATTACACAGTGAGATGACTGCTTTCAGATTTTCACTGTTAAGAGTGCTGAAGAAGGATCATCAAGAAAGGTAAGCAGTGCACAACCATATATATTTTCAAAATTATGACTCGATAGTTTTCTTGTCTTCATTCCCTTAACAAATGCTTTAGAAAAAGACACTACTCTTGTTAAATTTTATTACCTCTCAAGCTTGTAGAAATGACAACATTGGCAAACCGTATCACCAAAAAATGAACATTTTTTTTCCTTCTCTTGTGCAAATACAATCTTCTTAGTTCAACTTCATGCAAGAGAAGGAAAATAAAAAGTAATCTACGGCAGCCTCCAAGCCTAGGTATATCACTGTGTGGTAAGCACCATCAAAAAGTGCCCATTCCTTAGCAAACACTGCATAAGAGAAAATAGAAAGCATACTGGAAGTATATATGCACATGCATATAATGAAAGAAGTAGAGCTCTTTTATTAGCACTAGTTCTGTATTTGGTCTGCAGTGACATTTGAAAATTCCCTTTTAAATTAAATTATATTAGGGATTTTCCTGACACTCAGAAAATTAAATACATGATCTTGTCAATAACTAGAAATTCCAATATGAAAGGCCTGTCTTTTAATAATGAATGCTGATTAAGTCAGATGTCTGTATCTATTTATTAAAATATTTTTCTTTAACTCATATCTGTGTCAGTTCTTTTGTATTTCTGATTTGAAACACAATAAACCCAAAAAAATTATTTAAACATTTTTTTTGACCAACAAGTGAAGTATGTTCTTATTTATGATCTTAGCACAAAGATAATTTACACCAATCCTGGCCAAGTTGTGCATTTTCCAATAAAAGAAGATATAGAATTATGGGTATATTCTACTGTAGCCAACTCTAGTCTAGCCTGAAAGAGCCACCTCATTTTGTACAAGTCTCCAAATATCCATCAGACTGTAACAGCCCTCCCTAACTACAGCTAGAGTGGACTACAAGATGCCTCTGTAAGGAGTCACTTATGTGCTGCCAGTCAGTCAAATGTTACTGACAACCTGTAGGTCTCCCAGGACTGCATTTTTCACTTACATCATCTGAAGCACTGCAACTTCCCCAGCAGGTAAAATAACATTTCTAAAAATTTAACAAGCTTTCTTAATTTCTTTCCATCAGGAATTTTAAGAGCTGACACCACATTTTTGAAAGCAAGGAACTTTTCAATACTAGTACATTTTAGCCGTAGACTAAGTTTTAAGGTACAAAACAAACAGGAGAGATGGTAGATCAAAAAGAAAACTCTTTCCCACGTTGGATAACAGAGGAAAACACAGCTGATTAAAAAATTGTCCTCTTGTACCAACAGAGAAGAGTAAGTGCAGGTAAAGTATTGTTCAACCCCTCTATTTTTTTCTGAAATTACTAGGTGCTAAAATATTAGAGATGTAAAAAGGAAATTGTTAAGATCCAGCCAGAGTACAGGCTAGGAGTTCCAGGAAGGAATCAGAAAGTACTCCTGTTACTCCACACATTTTTGTAAAGAAGAAAAAAAACTCATATCAAAATGTTCTCAATTATAAATAAGTGAAGATTTTAGAAAACCTTCTGCTGTGCTCCTTGAGAAATAATCTATCTTCTCATTTTGGCTTCAGAAACATTTTAGAATATGTTTTATTGAATCAGGACACCAAGCACCTAAACAATTTGCAAAAAAATGTCTAAAACTTGAAAATTCTTCTTCATAAACCCTTTTTTCCTGCTAGGAACAAACAACTAAACAAAAAAAAAAAAAAAAAAAACAAACAGCAGTCTAATGGTATTAATTTTGAATATAATTAATTAGATCAATCTTAAAATGTGGAGCTCAGCTTTGACAGTAAACAACTCACAGAAATAAGGTAAGAATATCTACAAAGAAATTCACATTGTGATAGTGCTACTCCCACCTTCAGACACATCTATACACACACATATATATGCAGTTTACATAGAGAAGGAAACATTTCCAGAATAGATTAAATGAAAGAATTCTTTAGATTGGAAAAGACTTCTAAAAGCATTGAGTCCAACCATTAACCCAGTACTGCCAAGTGCACCACTAAATGATGTCCTTGAGTGCCACATCTACACATCTTTTAAATGTCTCCTGCCCTGAATTTTGACCTGCAGGACCTCACAGAAAACCTAAAATGGGCTTTTAAACAAGGAAGGGATTGAAATGAGGGACTCCAGAATTTCCAGCTCCTGAAACTGAGCACTTTATGCTATGTTCCCCACTTCTTCCCTCTGTGAAAATATTACCTGCCTATCTCAGAGTTTTCAAAGTATATCCAGGGTGAAATGAAACTGATTATTGTATAAGTAATGGTTTATTTAGTTTTTCTAAACATGATCTTTCCCACTTTGTTCATGCATCAGAAACACCCACAGCTGTCATCTCTTCTCCAACTATTGAGAAAGATCAAATACATTATCATGGCAACAGGAGTTGTGAATTATTTAAGTCACTATGTCAAGTTTAAACTTATTTTTCAGAGCACAAGTGGCACTGGGATGAGCCAAACTCAAGTGTCTGATGTATCACTTCAGTGATCAGTAGTAGTTCACAGAGAATCTACAGCAGAAATGAGACTTATGAGGAGGAGATTCAAATCAGGACCTTGGCACTTGGCAGAAGAGATAACTGGTCTTAAAACTCCACGAGCAAACAGCACATATTGGCATGAGTGGGAGAAACTAGCAACGGTAAAAGACATCTCTTTCCTCAATACACATTTAGAATTTCAACACCTTAATTTTCTATTAACACTTTTTTTTCCATTTCCTCTTCCAAGTCACGCTGTGGCTTTTGGAAGGCATAGGGGTCTCTGGTGTGATTTACAAAGACACCTTGGAATAGGAAGTTACAAATCATCTACATAAAGCACAGAAGTATTTGCAAGAAGCTGAGGAATTTACTAGGCAATCTCTCAATCCATTTGTCAAAGCACCTGCAGGACTAATTTGAAGGCAGGTGAACTAATAAACCTCAGAAAAGCAGCCACCAGGAAAGCATTGGAGAGCATTCTGTTTTACTAAAAGCATTTGTAGCCTTTGCTCACATCCCCCACCAAAACATACACACTTTTTAACTTACTGGCTCTTACTCACTCTCTGCTATAATAAATCAGAGGCTGGAAAAGCTACTGAGAGCAGAACAATAGGGTTGAAAATCATGACCTTTGTGTGTAGTAATTGAAAACCACAGAGAGTTCAGAGTGCAGAATGGACTTTTGGACACATCTATGCTGGGAGCTTTGAAGCCTGAAATTACCCTCTCTTATAACTCTAGGCTTACATAGCAGTGTTGTCAAATTGTAAACTGGAGGTGGGTTAAATAATTATAGTTCACACCTTTAGTATGTAATTACAGAATCAAAAGACGCTATACAGATAGACTATTATCTTATTTAACAGAACATTAATTTTTCTTCTCCTGGGGCAGCCAATGTTTGTACCACCTGTTAGGATGTATCAGTTTTAGAAGTGTACAGAGTAGCTACTGAGACTGCAGTATTTGTAAACAGCTTCAGAGGGCCACTGTACCTTTCCACACCAATGCTCCCACCACTACACTGTGCAGACAGAAATAACTGTGGAAAGATTTTTAAAAAAATAAAAATAAAAGCATAGCTAATGACCAGCATAACAGAGCATTTAAACCACAATCCTCTGTCACTACTTCACCCTGTCTAACTTTATTCAACAGCAAGTATCATACTATTGCCTGGGCACAGTTACATCACTCAGCAGTGAAAAACTATTGACGCTGGAACTCCTATCTTTGCCACCACACGTGAAACAACAGCATCAGTAGCTTCCGACTGTGGCTTAACTCACTAATGTATTCCCTAAGATCACAGAATCCCAAAATTTAGTACTTTGGAAAAGACCTCTGAAATCATCAAGTCCAACCTATGACCTAACACAACCATGTCAACCAGACCATGGCACTCAGGACCACGTGCCTTCCCTTTAACACCTCCCAGGATTGTGACTCCATCACCTCCCTGGGTACACCATTGCAATGCCTAATCACCCTTTCTGTGAATAAATTTTTCCTAATATCTAACTCAAACCTCTTGGCACAGTTTAGGACCGTGTCCTGTCACTGGTTTCCACAGAGAAGAGACTGACCCCCACCCGGCTGCACTCTCCTTTCAGGGAGTTGCAGAGAGCAGTAAGGTCACTCCAGAGCTTCCCCTTTTTCAGACTGAACAACTCCCTCAGCTTCTCCTCACAGAATGTGCACTCCAGACCCTTCATTTGCTTTGTTTCTCTTCTCTGAATCATTCACCTTCAGATTACTCAAGCTAAACACCCCCTCCACCTGGCTTGGCAACTACACAGCTAGAAATTCACACTCCCTTTGTCTTACACCTTTCAGTTTAAACAGCTTATCCATGCCCTTGTCTTTGGAAGAAGTGTTGTCTGATTGCAACAAGCCAATTTATCACCAAAAAGGCTGAATGCATTTTGGTTTTTCATTATAATAAATTCCATTCAATTGAAAAGGCAGTCTTCTTAGGCAAATTAAATGCTCCCAAGGAAGTATTTTCTCTTCCCTGCTGTTCACCAGGAGGGTGCTAAATTTGTTACCTGGACATTTCTATAGGAAGCACTGCTAACCTCCACTTTAAAAAAAAACCCCAAAAACAACAACCTTTTAAATTGCAGGCAAACTTACTGCAAGGGAATGAAAAAGCCAATAAATAAATAAAAACAAAAAAACCCATTTCATAACTAGATTACAAAATTAAAATCTAAAATGTGTGTTTCTCTTCACACAAAACCAAAATATGTTTGATTTTTAAAAACCGCATTATTACCATCTTAGTGGTAATGAACTTCCCACCTGCAACCAACCCCTCCTACTCTTGTATTCAAACACATAACTTCTCATGAACATTTTGGGGAAGATGTCACATCATACAATATTGTCACAGTGCACTATTACATAATTAAGAGTTTCATTAACAGATCAATAGAACAACTTGTTAGCCTATTTTAGAAACACATTTAAGTTGTCTGAAATTGTTGCAAATCACCACTAAAGTCAGTGCTAAATTCTGAATTCTTTAAGTTAAATACAGAGACTGTGGTGGAGAAATGTAATGAATAAGGCTCATTATAAACATCTGCAGTAAAAAAAAAAATCATATGTCACCTCTTCAACCACAGACTGCAAGAATATTTCTCTACATCATTCTGCACCACAAAACTCAATCATGCTTATCCCCATTAGCTTTTATAGCATTGGAATTTTTAACAGGAATTACTTTGTTTTTCCAAGGAGAAGTACTATTCCCCACATCTTAGCCTCTCCAAGTACAAGCCAACAATCCCATTGTTTCAGAACAAGGAAACCATCAGGAACAGAACTTTGCAAATATGCTGCCCATCCTCTTGAGATGCATCTGTGAATTCACTTTTGACAGACAGAGCTGGTTTTATGTGTCTCTGTGCTCTCCTTATTGGTAGCATTTTTTGTTACATATGAAGACCAGAGCACTAATCTGATTTAGGCTTCTGTAATGTGAGGCTCAGATAACAAATAGTTACCCATACATTACCATCTTAGCACCAGTAAATTTATGCCTTAAGACCTAAGAGCAGGCTTTGAATCAGCTCTGCTTCCATACTAGCTATATTTAGCAACTGCATTCAGTGTTGCTTGTTAAATCATTTGAGGCCATTTTGATTACAAATTATTACAGAGTAATGCTGGACCAGAGCATACTCTGTAAAGTGCATCATGTCTGTGAACACCTCATGAACAACAGGAAGGCTGGAAAATGACAGAAAAAATTTCCCCTGACCTATATACTGAGCCTGAGTGGACTTTTTTCTATTAGTAAAAAAAACAGAGTAACAGAAAATCAACACAAAACCACAAAATCATTTGAGAGTTAAAAAAAAAAGATAAGAAATGTCAAAGGAAAAATAATATAGCTTTAAAGATAGAATATGGCATATGAGTTGGGCTTCCAAGTGCAGTGTGTAGGCACACAAGTAAAGGGCAATTGTCAAAACCTTGACATCAAAGTAAGGAAAGGAAACCAGAAATGCTATGTTTAGAAATGCCATTGATACAATCTCCATATCATATTTTACATACAGTTTAAAACATACCACACAAGATTAAAAAGAAATAAACAGCTACATGCAATGACAACATGCAATATGGAACATGCAGAAAGGAATCAAGTTTCCTGCGGCATGCAACTTAAGAAAACTTTACTATAGAATGAGCCCTAGAATATCATATGTCCTAAGACTTATGAATCCAGTTCTGTCACACTTTTTACCAGATCTTCATCATCCTCTCCCACAATTAAAAAAAAAAAAGCTTTGAAAGAACAATGAATGTTTCCTGCTCTCTAGGTAGTACACAGACTATGTCTGTAGGAGAGTCAGCCATGATTTTGGCATGATCTGATCATGTGTTTGAAACACAGGATAACAGCAATTTTGAAGGAGCAGGCCTGTGCAGAGCAAAATAGAGAAAGTAATAATGGTTTGAAATGCAGATGTTAAGGGTTCATCTTGGAAGTTTTAGTCTTGTACCTGGCTCAGCTTTAAGCCACTTAAAAAAAGGCAGAGTTGCTTTTGGCCTTTTTATTTCCATTGATAAGGAAAGAGATTGTCACATGTAATGAAAGCAGTATTAGTTGTAGCAAAATACAAAGAAGCCAGAGTTCAAACAAATATGGTGGCGATGTTGCTGAACTGGCAACTCGTTTTATCAACAGACTATATGGAGAATAGCTGAAGAACACAACAGAGGTAAAACAAGCAGGTAGCAGCAAATTCTTACTTTCTTATTTTCCAGCAACCATATCAGCCTTAACAACAGTTCAGAGAAAAGCTGGGAAGCATTAACGGAAGAAGCCACACAGTACGTTCATGTTGAGTACTTGGCACAAGGCTCCTCTCTGGATTCAGGTAATAGTACAAGTGTTGGGGGGTTTAAGACAGGCCAGAGAACAGGAAGAGCTGAGGCTCTGTCATGATGCCTATGCTTTGAGGAAGGCACATGCAAAGGCCAGGACAAATGGCAGGGTCACTGAAGGGCAGCTCTGCTGATGCTTTTGGAGTATGTGCGGGAATATCTCCTCTGCCCTCTCGAAAGGTATCCCCCTCCCTTACCTGAGCCAAATGCCACAAATCAGGAATCTGCTGTTTAAAATGCCAACTGGAACAGAACTACATCTGAAATACAACCTTGACTTTACTCTTATTTGCTTTAAACTCAAAACTGTCTTTTTCCCTAGGAGACAACATACTAGAATGTTGAAAGATATTATTCGCTGATGATTAAGTGAGGGAATTTCTAAACTACTCAGCATGTACAACAACTAATACAAACAAACGGGACTTCTTTCTTTGGTTGTGCGTTTTTTTGGTCTGTTTGTTAAATTTTACCTGGTACTTGTTAAGCTACCAAGCCTTTATACACATGCACATACACTTAAAGAAATTCTTCTTGAGTGTGGGCCACTGATCTGCTCTATGCAGAGTAGCCAGTTATCTGGCCACAGGGAAGATTGCCTGTGACACCGTTCAAGTTTAATATTTCAAATGACAAAGTGAAATGTGAAATAACCCTTAAAATCAGGTTCTAAGGTATGTGATAAATTAACTGTAACTGAAAGATCTTCAGTGTATGTTTTTAAAAGTAAAGATTTGACCATCCCACAAAGTATTCCAGAATGGTGGCTCTTACAGTATCACAGACAGATTCTCCCACGGATGACATGACAACTGACTGTGCATTGACTGTTATAAAGAACAAAATTCTGATAAACTGAACACTCCCATAGCTGAAGTTACAGGTGCCAGAGGAACTTTAGAGGAAATGGCTCAGACATTAGGTGAACTATAAAATCTACCCTGTACATGAGCTCATTTGATCTTCCAAAAATATTCTGTTCTTCTCCCAGGATCAAACAATACATCCATGTGCACTGAAAACATGTCCTTGCTTTCAAACAACAAATTATTTTTATGCATTTACAACAGTTCTCTGTATTTCCAAATCAGGACACAATATCAGCACCAAACCAGATCATTCTGTTATAGATCTCATGTCATTCCTTGTAGCTGCATTTTATTAAAAATTACATTATGTGATTATTCTAATTATGAAGGCAGGTAGAGAGAGTGCTTCAAAAGTTGAGGCTTCCACTTTAGGCATAGTCAGTGCATTATTGCTTTTACAAGCAAAGCAATACATTAAATGTACTTTAACATGCCAATCATACTTCATAAATAAACACACACAAAAATATATTTTAAAAGCCCACCCAATAAATAAGAAAACAAATTAAAGCTATTGAAATAATCTGCCCACATTTTTTCATTTTATTTTTGAGCATGCTAATTGAGAGATAACCAATAAGCCAAACTATTTAAAGTAGAAAACAATCTGATATTTCCATTCAATTTTTGTATGGTATCACAAAGTCTGCTGTTTCAAGATCTATACCTCTTAACTTTCCTTGCTCTAAAGGGAGAAAATGTGAGAACAACATAGCCTGCTGTTATGTGACCTATTCCTTTCATTTTGAGGATGATGAATAGCTGATGGGAGAGCTCATGTTACACAGTTAAACAAATGTCTCCATGAGGCAAAGATATCACCAGGCATTTAATACTGGAGCTGCCACCATGGCCACACAGAAGGCAAAATAATTCCAAAGGCATTCCAGTTCCTCAACATATGGAGTCCAACAAAGCACTGGAGGCACACCACCACAGCAAAGTGTATGAGACTTGAGATCCTGCTGCTGTGGCCACTAGCCCAACCTAAGAAATCATCCATGTTGTTGTTAGTATCTACTGCTGCTTCTAGGGACCATTCTGCACTGTGGAACAAACTCTTAGGTTCTCTTGGGGATCACTAGAGCATCAAGTACCTGTGACTTTCTTAAGCACCACACTTTAATAAAAATATTTATCTGCAAAAAACCTGGTTCTTAGAAGAGAGCACTACAGTAAATGCCAAGATGCATGCAATAGAATGTCCCACTTATTACAGAAATATGCGTTCATCACACTTAAATGAAATGTCATCTATATGGATGATAGATGAATCTTTCTTTAAACAATAATTAGAAACACATTCCAGTGGCTTTCTAGATGTGCAAGGCATTTTCATGTGAGAAATACAAAAAAAATGCCTGTCAGAGAAGTTTAATTCAGCTATCACTTCAGTTTTCAGGACTACAGTATACCAAGGGTAACTTTCTTAGACTTCGGAGTCAAGTATGAATTCAACTCCACTTTCAGAGATACACATCTTTGAATCAGAAAAGAAACCATGGTTTTGAGTATGGTACATAACATGCACTTAATTACCAAAATGCTGTGCTGTTTCAATGTTTTTGGCCTTCTTTTGAAAAAGTTTAGTAGAAAAGAACAATAAAAGTTACACAAAATTTCCACCTATTCTTACAAAAAATTCTTATACATTTGCAGTTTTAGTTCCTTCAGGGGAAAGGAGTATATAGTATATTTAATTTACATAGATTTCTTTGAATAATACCCATTTAATTACATACCTGATGAAATGCAGAAATTCTAAACCACTTCAAAATTTCAAATGGATTGTTCCAAAGACTATTAACAGGTACTAATGGCTTTAAATAGCACTTGAAACTATTGTCATTAAAGGTTACTAAACAATGCTAACATTTATCCTTTTTACACTTTGAACAACAGTCTTTGCAGATAAGCAGGGATATTTAAACATTTACTACTTCTTCCATACAAAGTAATAATATCTTGGTTAAAAATAAACTCAGAACTAAGCACACAAACACCTCTGATGATGAAGAAAAATTAAACAATGCATACCAGTAAAATTTGTAAGTAAAAAAAAATACAAGAGTCTTTCATTTGCACAGCTTCAGGTGATTCACACCACATGCTAGGGGAAAAAAAAACTGAAACAAAGCAAAAAGAAATCTCTTAGGCACTGCCTTCTTGATGGAAACAACTAATCTGCAAATACACTTTCAGGTCCCCATCCACTTTTTATATGCAAGATTGTGCAGCAGCATAGCAGATGGGTATCAGGGAAATGAAGCTGAGTGGAAACTGGGTGTAGATGTTTGAGAAGTCACTTATGTTTTTCACAAGATTTTTGACAGTTTTCCATACTGAAACCTAAAGAAGTTGGTCATACAAACAAATTCAAGCATCTGGGCTTTAATGAGTATCTGACACATTATTTGTAACGTGATGATTGATAATGCTGATTGTTAAGAGGGGTAGCAATAGGACAGGGAATATCTCAACTTCTGGGAAAAAAAATTTTAAAAAAATCCTTATTTCCAGCTGTCTTCACTGTACGCTGGTGGAGAAGCCCACCTTGCCACCCTGGGCACCCTCAGAGAGCTCAGCACTTGCAGGCAATGGAAAGGTCCTCAAACATCCTCCCAAGCGTTGAGAAGAGAGGCTCTTCTAGAGGGAAATCTGGGAGAGGAGAGGCCTAGGAACAGCTACAAATGATTACCAAAGTGGTAATTAGCTCAAGCAAACATTTCCCTCCTTAAAGATCTTTTAAGTCTATGTCACATTATTTAAAGAATAAAATTCTCATCAGTAAAACCAGCAGAAGGAGGGAAGGAAAATCCTGGATCTTTTTTTATAGGACATGCTGTGACAAGAATAAACATTGTAATAAAACCAGTGCTTTCTGAGCTTTGGACAGTCTTCAGCTAAGAAAGTTACGTTAGGTTTTTAAAAATCCACTTGTATGTAGGAGTTTAGTCTTTACCCTGTTATTATGATTACAAAACTCAAAAGAATTACACATGGTTGTCCATGAACAGCAAAACTGAGAGGAAATCATGTATGCTGGCATTAAGTGCTAGAGGCAGGCAGATTAGGTAGATGCAGTTTAACTAAGACAAGCTAAGTCACTGGGGACAGATGAAAACATGGTGAGGAAGAAAGAGGATCTAGATGAAAATTATTATTCCTGAGAGCGAATCTTGACAGAGGCTCCCCTCTTTCCTCATGCCCACAGACACACTTCCCTCCCAACTGACTTCTCAACACTGGTGAATTTGTTAAAAGTATTTCTAGATCACCCCCAAGAAATTCAGCCAGGAAAATGGAAAAAGCCTAGGACTGATGAGCTAAGACTCTACCTATTGTATTTTATCTCCGTGTAGAAGTGACAGGAGCTGAGGCATTAGCAACTGGTTACCTCCATTTGATCCAATTATTATTAGATCAAGGCAAAGAGCACTTCAAGACAGACAAAATGTGCTAATAAAATTTCAACCCTGAGACCTCTTTCTCCAGAAAAAAACCCAACACACAAACCAAGAAACAAACCTCCCTTTGTTCTTCCAAACTATTATTCTGCAACAGAAATTGAAGAGCACAGAAGTGGAGAGGCAAACTAAAAAGTTTCACTTTTTGCTTTTCAGTAAACTGCAAGTTCAATCAAAGATGCAGAACTGTTCCTAAGTAAACAAGTTGACAGAGGAAAGGTCAGATCACTAAAGAATAAACCTGCTGAGATTCTTTCCTGTCACTGAGATTCAGCAGAGAGCTTTGTATCTTGGGAATGAAGAAATACACAATCATAGACAGGAAATCAGTTGAGAACAAAGTCAAGAGGTAGAGAAAGAGAGGAAATCATTACCAATTTTGCTTGTTACTTTTATCTATTGTTTTATTTTAAAATACATGGAATATTTAATTCTGACTCAATATAACATCTATATCTATGGAGAGATTAGTCAAAATTAATATGTGTTACTTTGGCACACAGAAAAAATATATTAACATTAGCCATTCTTGCTTAGATTTTGGTTTTGACTTAAAAAATAATTATTAAAAAACCTGTCCTGAACATGAAAATAAGCATTGAGAGTGATGAAATTCTTAGTTTTCAAACCAACAAAATATAAGCAGATTTGTTCAAGACACCTATTTTTTCTTCTAATGTATTTTAAGTCTTGATACTTATAAAAAGACAAAGTTACCTGAGGTAAACACCATTTACTAGGCAAAAAGATGCATACACCCCATCATGTTGTTTATGTTGGGGTTGCATGAAAAACACATAATTATACAAAGAAGCCTATGAACACTTACAGATTGCTTTTAAGATTAAAGTTAAGAATGTTCCTCCTCTGTGCCAGATCTGAAGCCCAGCTGCTGGGAGAGAAGCAGCACAAGGAGTCCAGGGCAGCCTTGTCTTGCCCTAAGGGGGATCGGGTTGTCCAATCCTTTGATTTTTTCCACATCCATTCTTTCTCCTCTGCTTTACCTCTAGAAGTGTTGCTATAGGAAGCAGAGGAATTAGTCTGTTTAGGGCTGAATTAAATTGCATAGACAGAAGATGGGAAAATATGAGGCAATGGCCCTGTACCTACTATTTCCCATCACTTCATGTGCTTAAGGATCTGCAGTTGGTCACTAGGAGGGACACCCACAGGCAAGGCACTGACAACAGAACTACTGCTCCGTTTAATTTCAAATGGCAAATAAGGCAGGCGGGAAACAATCTCACCAGTTATTCACAAAGGTGACTAGTAAGAGTAATTTAGTCTTCTGGTGAATGTGCTACAGATTAAAGATGATAATTTCTTTGAAGAAAGATAGCAGAGGGGTTATGCTGCTTCTTTTACTAAGGGTATTTGGATAATTGGTCTTTTCCAGCAATTAACCCAGAACTGTCCTATTTTTCACTTAGACAAGAATCTCATTTGCATGTTCTCAAAGACAACAGAATATTCTGCTTCCTGTAGCTTTCAAATGGTGCAAAGGTAACCTTAGTTGTCCCTGCAAAAATATTTCACTTGCATTTTCAAACAAGTTGCCAGAACTTCCCTGCAACAGAACAAGGTAAAAAACGTGTCACATACAGGAGAAGAGATGATTGCAATCTCTAGTCCTGCACTGAATTTAATTTCCTAGCACATAAGGGTATTGAGATGAAGGTAGGGGCACAAATGTTTAAAGGTCAGTGAAAAAATATCTGTCCATATCCAATTTTTGCTTATAAATATGTGCATATAAGTCCTTATATATCTAAAATGGAGGATTTCAAATGCAGTAGCTCCCTCTGAAATTCTGTGTGTTACTCATATAGTATTTTCAGATCACAGAACATTTAAATTATGCTTAGGCCTCTCAAAACCTAGGGCAGCTCTAACTCCATAATGTTTTTTCTTGTGATTGCAGAGAACTAAACCATGTCCCTTAAAATCTCCCTTCTCTAAACAGCACACTTGAAATACACTTCACAGAAGGATGAATCAACAGAAAATTCTCCTGCCTCCCTTTTGCTAACACTTTGAAAAATACCACTTTCCTGGGGAGATCCAGAAACCACTTGAACTTACCTCACTGCAGCATTTGCATTCAAAATATTCTTGTATTCTATTCTAAATATCATGTGAATAAGAGACCTGGAGCTATACAAGAATTTCTCCTTTTTTTCCTTTTTCAATCTCATTAGCATTGCCTTCACCATCTCTCAGAGGGGCTACCTTAGTTCTCTCAGGTCAGCTTCAACTTTTCTTACAATGCTTCACTTGGAGGAAGAGAATTAACAATAGTAGTTATTCTTTGCATTATAAAATAACTGGTCATATCACATTTAAACATGTTGTCTCATTTTCCCATTTTGCAAAACTACCGGGTAAATGGGAGGGAAAAAGGGAGACACCACTGCTACATTGTCATGCATGTGTTAAAAAGCCCCAATGATTATAAGACCTAGCAGGTTTTCTTTCTGCTGAACTGGGACCTATTTAAAGTAAAATGATACATTTAAAATGATTTCCTAGTGGATTCGATTAGAGAAATAAATTAATGACTGCTATTAAATAAAACATTTTGGCACTGAATATTATGGTAACTTGATTTGCATAATTTAACAGTTGCAGGGACTTAGGGAAATAACAATGTAAATGAGTGCTGAAAGTGTGCAGTAATGAAAAAGCAGATTTTGCCACGCATAAGACACTCTCTCATGATTTTATTTTAAGGTAATCTTCTCATTTCTTAATTACATTTTTAAATAAAGGTTAAAACAATTTGTTGTCAACACCTCTGCTGTCACTTCATTCTGGTGTTTGTTACAGACATGTAACAATGGGAAGCTTCTCTTCCCATTTCTTTTCCACAACAGAAAAGTTAAATTCTGAATATAGAAGACACAGAAATCCTCAAAGATGACAAAAGAAAAATAAAATCAAAACAAAAGCAAACAACTCCCCTTCATCATTATTAAAAAACTATAAAATAGCATTTTACTGTTTCCTGTCAGGCAAACCTTGAAGGAAACATATATTTCATATAATTAGGAAAGCATTCATTCAAATAATAATCATAGCAAAATAAAATATTTTAGTTCAATATTTCATAAATAATTAAGAGTTAGATTTCAGTTTCAGTTCACAAATTCCACCTTGTTAAAAAAAAATTCACAGTAGTAAAAGGCATAGATCAATACTAATGTGGCAATCCACATTGTGATTTTTAATTTTTTCATGTTCACAGCAATTAAACACTCTGGAGTTACTCTGCTCCATAAATAACACTATGGCTCTTTTTTAACATCCAACACACATGCACAACACTGGATAATTTGCCTTTCAGTTTGTCCTCACTAGCTAATAGGAAAAAAAAACAACAACAAAAAAACCCCAAAACAAACAAACAAAAAAAACCTCAGAAAATAAAACAAAACAACCAAAAAACCAAAACAAAAAAACACCACAAAAAGATCAAGGCTTCCTAAGATGTGTCAGGCCAGCCAAGTGCCCCATTAGCATGCAAACCAGCAGATGCTTAGTTTCAATATCCTGCTTTGACTGGCATCAATAATCGCAGGTACACATACACCTAGGCACTCTCTACAGGGTCTCAGTCAAATCTGAGAGGGCCAATTTAGTGAAACAATTTGTCAGCTCCAGCTCACCACACAGTGGGTTTGTACAAGGGACATTGCACAAGCCAAATAAAACCAGCAATCTGAAACCCTGTCACACATGAGCTCACTATTATTGCTGCCATGGTGCTTCAGCTCACTCTGTTTGTAAAGAAACAAAACCTCGATGGAGGGCCGTGTGCATCTGCTGAGATTATACTGATTATCTCCATACAAATTCACTCCTCACTTTCAAAATTAAGAAACCAAAAATTAAAAAACAAAAACCCCAACCTTGTTATTTTTAAGCCTTTTGAATGACATTTAATAGACTAAAAGATACAATGATGACCTTATGAGTACAATCCCTCTGGACTGGTCTTCTGAATTAATGCAAATAATGTGCTTTTGGCTTTATGGAATGCAACCCTAACTAATCCCACCAAAAATGAGGCAAGGTAAAGGTGAAGTCATGGACTACAAGAGATAAGAATGCAACACAAAATGTCTGTGTACATAATCAGAAAGGTAATGCAGTTATGACTGTCAAAACAAAGCGAAACAAATTATCTAGCCAGATTGGTGTTATAAACCTGGTCTGTTACATACATGTTTACACATCAAGGCACACAAACTCCAAAATGTTTCAAAACATTTAGATTACTATTTTCATAGTTCAATTCAGTCAAAGACACTGGATGTTTCTTAGTGGAAGTTTCTTTGAGAGATAACCTTAACCAACCTGCTGTAGAAATAAGGAAGGTTAGAAAAATCTCAATATAATAATGAAAAGCAAAGTTCAATGTTACTAAACAGATTAATGCAGTGGAAGTAAATTTATTAGAAGTAATCTGTTATTTCAAATTCCACATCTGTTCCAAAATACAAGATGAACTGGCTTGATTTTGCACCTTGCACTGTCAGAAAATTGAGATCTTATTTGCTTCATTCTTGCTCGGGAAACATCTTGAAAAACATTGTTTTATCCTATAAAATAAAGGCTTATTGGAGCTCTTTCTGGAATCAAATATTTTAGAAAATAAATTTTGTTAATAAGTACACAAACAGTCTAGCAAATTTATTTTTTTTTAAGTAATTTGAGAAATGTAACTGAAGAAACCAAAACAACAGTTCACCACCAAGAAAACACTTAACACTCCCCACCCCTAGAAGTTCATCAATGCAGGAATATTTCTGAAAGGAATGTTGCCAGAAAGAGAAACTTCATTATAGCCTTCATCCAGCTAGGAGTACATGCACTTCAGGCACGCCTCAAAGTCACATTCACCTGAAGTCACCCACCAAGCTGTTTGGAAATGCTTTCCCCTCCCGTACACACAGCAGACTTCACAAGTCTAAAGTAATTGGCATGAGTACCAAATCCAACATTTTTTACTTGTTTTTAATAGCTATTTGGAACATGATATTTTTTGCATTTACAAGTTTTTGATAGTGTAACTTTTCATTTGGCCTCTCCTTTGAGCAGCTGCAAAAGGCACAGCAGTTTCTTTCTGTGTTTTAACGTCCTGGCTGCGGCCCTTGACGTAGCTACTACTTACAGGAGAGCAAACAGCATGGTAATAGAAGCTGTAAGCTAAGGGTTTTTTAAAAAGTTACTTGATTTCCGAAAACAAGAGTAAACTCGAACAAGAACGTAACAGGTGGTTGAATAAGTAAGACTAGAAGCATTTACATCCTAAAATAATCATAACCAAGGAAGCCTGCAAATCCAGACTAACTAGACTTTTTCTAGAGCAAATGATTCAAGACTGACTTCCCAGTTGCTACAACACTGTTTTATTTTACTGAAGTTTCACCACAGAAATTTGAAAGCATCCTGAGCTGAAAAAAATAATTTAAAAGATTTGAGTATTTGCATTAATCCCAAATTCACTTTCTAATATTTTGATTGTTGAGATACAATACAAGCTACAACTATCACTGCTAAAAAAAAGAAAGCTTCATGTACACTGATGCCTAATATAAATGAGGATCACTGTGGGTAAGCAGTATTAAAAAAACCAAACTAAAATCTATGAGAAATTGGTAACCGCAGCTAGTTCTGCCCACAAATTCAGGTGTCAAGAACCAGCACCCCCAAATCAAACACAGAGGAAAAGACAGACATATCAGGACACCATTAACACTTGAAATAGGATACAGCTGTCAAGCTGCTGGATATCAAACTGTACAAGGTCAAGAAAAACCACAATCACAAGTTTGCCCTGACATTTCCTCTGACCAACCTCCTTTGAGGTAGCTCTTCAAACAACATCTGGATTTGCCTGCCTCTGTCCTTCTTACAAGGGTTCAAAGCACAAGCATAAAAAGCCTATGTAAGCAGAAAAACTGACCTTCACCTCTGCATTTTTCTATTTTCTGATCTTTTTTTTGTCCTTTTTCTTCAATAGAAAGTAAAACCATAACAGGGTTGGTGAACAGCACGGGGCACAGACTTCAATGTGGCATTTAAAAGAAAATCTGCTGTCTTTATTATGTTTCAAGAAAAAATTATCTGTCTGCCAGGAATTCATTTTTAAGTTTCCTACACAACAAGAAGATATAATTTAAAAGCTGAAAAAGAATATGTAACTAGTGTTGACACTGATATAACTGCATTTTCAAGCACAGTTTCCTTCATGCATAGGCCACTGGCAACTCTTCAGCAGATAGTTTGTATATAATGTTACACACACATATGGCTTCCTTCCCCCTGCTCAACCAATGCAAAAAGGCATGACAATTCCCATCAGGTTTTTATTCAACTTTGACACCAAATATTCTTCCCTTTGGACATTTTCTACTTATTAGAGTTGCTGTTTTTCTACTCTACATCACTAAGCAATAAATTATTATTTCATATTTGTAATGGGTGATTGGATTTGTTTCAGTTACTTTGAGTTTTTCTCCATGTTTTTTTTTTTGGACAATAAATTTAATCTTTTAGCCTCATCAAATATTTTAGCAAATACTGAGTGAAAAAAGGAGGAGAGAAAAGGACATTGGAAGCAAGGAAGTACTGTTCCATTATAAATTCAAATTTTTTGGTAACAAGTAGATAACATTCTTTATCAGGTCACTGAATCCTATACAACTATTTGAATACAACATATGCTGTTAACTTCTATGCTACTGAACGGTTTCTGTAGGGTTTAAGTTACTTTAAGCACTGAAATACTTGATTAATTGGACAACATCTTTAAATAAACAGTTCATATATTTATGTATGTACATTATCACACATTGGTTGTGATTTTGTCTGTTGTACTAGCTTCTCTTTCATCCCAGTATTCATTCTGCAATGACCTAAATAACCTATGGCCTTTAAAAAACATCCAATTTTGATCTATGTATGTATTGATTAAATGTTTCCCTTAAGCAAGCAAAAAAAAAAAAACAAGCAAAAAAAACCCCAAAACCCAAGCCAAAAACCCGAAACAGCCCAGAATTAAAAAAAAGTGCACCTGGGCATCCTCCAGCTAATACAGTACAACTAGTACAGCTAGTACAGACTTCACTATACAATGAACTTTTTCCACATAAAATAGCCATTCCAATGTAGATGGGTTGTGCCAAATCAGACATGTTACAGCTCCACCACTTTCATAGTTTAATAAAAATTAAAAAAAAAATAAGAGAAGTATCACCATTGTTATATTTTTGATAAAGCTACAACACAAATAAACAGACTTCATTTGGTTGAAAAGGTGATATACTCAAAAAAGCCATTTTATTCAGGAACTATTCTACACTAGCACAACCTTCTTTATCTGCATCCAAAAATACCATCAATAGAAGTAATGCTGTTGGCACAGGCTAAACATGATGGATATGCTTAAAATACTATTGCTGTAAGAAATGCATTATTTAATCCAATGTATAAACAAAAACCACACAGGATAAAGATTTAAAATCACAAGTCCTCCAAACCCCTCCAAAAGAACTCAAAAGTCAAACAGAATCATAAGTTTAACTTCAAAGCCACAACTGAATAGATGATGCTACAACACACATTCACAGTCCTTTCAACAAGAGGAGGACACATGCACTGCTATTCCCAGGACAATGCCAGAAATGCAAAAGGAATTTTGCCATTCCCGCAGTCCACTGCCTCTTTCATCATACACCTGATTAGGCAAAAATAAAACCCTTGTGGAATTTGCATGGCCGCAACAAAAAATTTCCCCCTTATCATCTATAACCTAAGCTCCTAAAAAATAGTCCATCCTTTCCTTTCACCCAGCTATGATACATGAGGAATGGTAAGTGCACAAAAGTAAATTCAAACATTATTTTATTTTTTTTCTGAAACAAGTCATGGCTAGGTGTTCAAATTCTTTTTCACACACACATGTAATTTATAAGGTAATGTACAATTAAAAACCCACATACCACAATAAACCCAAGCCAGTAACAGTTCAAAGTGTGCTGGTAAAAAGCAGTGTGAAATAACGTTAAAGAGGTGAGAAAAAGCAATATTAATTTTTATAGCTAAAGATAAGAAATTTGGAGGATAAGTTGCCAAAACAGAAACACAAGTGAACCACTTCTGCTAACAAGCTTTTGTATTGTAAGACCAAACACAACAAGTTAATGCTAAATCATATTCATGTGAGGAAAAATGAGTCACAATACCTGCAAGCTGTACAACTTGAGCAGTCTGCAGAGGAAACACCATCTCCTGTGTTCAAAAACATCAATAATTTGTGCAGGAGAAGCAGCAAGTGGATATATACATGCAGCCTCCTAGAATCCACTGCCACATGTGAAGCCAACTTAAGGTGTTAATTTACACACAGCTGATCCCTATATTCTTATGTACACTTACCACAGCAATTAAATGTGGCCCCAAGTCATGAAGAGAAAGCTTCCACTTACCTAAAATGAAAAAAAAAATTAAGATAATTTATCAGAAACTCAGTGTACAGATCCAATATTTAGGAGAAAAAATTTAGTTTTACTACATTTAGTTTTAATTTTTCCTTCTTTCCCCTCCCTCTCACAAAAAACCCCAAAAAAACAACCAAAACAAAAAACACCAAAACAACCAAAAATAACTGCATGTACTACAATCAGCATATATATTTAATAAGCACACATCTTTGTCAAAATACCACACAAATTCTGGTCAGCAGGGATGGGCAGGAGAGTTGCTCTGGGCAATTTCCTGGCCAGGGAGCCAGACCCACAGCTCACTCCCCCACTCCCTCAGGGGGCTGTGTCAGCACAAACCCTTGTGCCTGAGACAACAGCCCAAGGGTCACTCAGTCACTGCACCCCTTCTGAATGGGTGGATTGATTTCAGTGGCCTTACTCAAAAGCAAGATAAAACTAAATTCGTGCATCGTTATAAACCCAGCAACAATAAAATTGGCACAGTATTTAATCCCTTCTGCTTAAATAACTTTTAATAACTGGAGTGGTGTTAGATCAGAAGTCCTCCATAATTCATTAACTTTGTAAGCAAAAACTGTGAAAACAAAAATTAATTCAGTATGAAATGAGGTAGTGTCTGGAAGTTCCTGGGATATGAGATTTTAAAAAATAGAACATATTGTCTCCACTGTAAATGTGTATACAGACATTCAAATCCTTTCTAAATACTAACATGAATTATCAAAGAAAGGGTAGTTTGGGGGGTGCCACTCTTCAACCTTTCAACATTAAATACTTAATGTGTAAGGACACTTAAAAGAGAGGTTACAAGGAGAGAAAAAGCAAAAGAACAAAGTTCCTCATTTACAATTGCTGCCACCTTTGAACTGCACTACTTCTTTTCTAAATATGCCATCATAAGAAGTGTCTGAATAATTTAAAACATGATGTTGTACATTTAAATAAGAAACTTTGAAAGCCTATTTCAAGAAACAGGAGAAGTAAAGGATTTCCTACAGAGTATAGTTGACTCTATAATAAACCTCTAATTGTCAGAAGATTTTAAATAGTTTGCGTGCAGTTGTACCCTTCCAATATATATTTAAAGTGCATCCTTTTGTTTTTGTTTTTTTTTTCTTAACATAGCAAAAATGTTCCTGTTATTTTGGAGACAGAGATGCCATCTAATTAGCACAAGGCTGTGTCATGCAGTATACTTTTAGAGACCTTTTCACCTGTTACCCAGCTCCTCTCTCCCAAGGGAGATAGGGGCAGATGGGTCAGGGGCCAAAAAACCACGATGGGGATGAGACAAAAAAATTCCCCTTTTTCAATTCCTGTAAAACTCTTCATAAGCTCTCATTTTTTACTAAAATTTGTATCATTGTAAACTAAGACCTTGTAAGAAATACATTTCCCTTCAGCCTCTTGCTTAATGTTTTCATATTACCCATAGCTAAGACATTGTTTTTCTGCATCCTTTCATCCAAAGAGACACTCTGAAGGAAAGGACTCAAATGCTAAGGCCCTAAACAAATGCTCAAATTGGACAAAAGCAGTTACATTAATGATACATTTGATAAACTAGGACTGGGAACAGAGCACAGGTCCAATACTGTTTCTAAGGTACCTCTGATTTCTACCACTATCTTACTGCTGCAGGATAGTTGGAAACCCAGAACAATAATTGGCTTGAAGCAAACATATATAAGCATTAGGAGTTACTAAACTGTAAGCAGCAATCCTGGAAAGAGTTATCAAAATGTTTAAGTTGGGCGGCTGTCAGAATGATTTGGTGGCATCTGATATTGTTAGGAATTATCTCACAATTCTGCTGCTGTTGTTCTTCCTGGGCAGGTCTGCATAGTGAGTAGTGCTTCCTCCCTCCATATAATTCTGCTGTTACATCCCCTAAGGTGCTGTTAGAAAAATCCCACATTTTGCTTTTAAAATAAACAAAAACAAAAAAGAAAAGCCATCTACTTTCCACACACTTTAGTTCTAGTAGTTCATTGCAAAGCTAATTAAAACTCTATCCTCCCTCCAAAATATGGCATTTTAGATATTCTATACATATATTTAACATACAGACTCCTCTTTATGATACCTTGTGTCACCATCCTATTCACGATTTTATTATTTTAAAAAACCCCACAAGCCAAACCCACAGTGCACAGGTAGTAAAGGTGCTGATGTAAGATTCACTAATATGAACAGTTACAGCTGTATCCAGAAGAGAGAAGCTGTGCTGCAAGATAAGCCCTTGGCATGAATGGCTTTCTGCCAAGTTTCCAGGCTTCAGCCTCAGAGGAAGATAAAGACACCTTGAAATCCCAAATCAGAAAAACCTGTATGCAAAAGTTAACCTTGCCTCAGAGTCACTTCAGCCTCAAGTCTATGTGCTTTGGAAAACTAGGACTGTAGAAAAACAAAACCTGACTGAACTGTGCAGTTAAGGCTATTTTTTTTCTTTTTTTTTTTTTAATTCTAGCTAAAAGTAAAGCTAGATCACAGAAAATGGTGGATATTTCCCATACATAAACACAGTGTGTTACCGTCCGGAATGAAAATAGTGCAAGCAATAAACAGGAAAGTTCTTCTGGTCTTAAGATTGTTTCTGTCCTGCCACCTGTAATAAAGCCAAACCTGTCCACATCTATGTATATATTATTTTAAGTAAAATCTGAAGTGTCCTGAAGTCAGACTATTCCTCTTTTGCCCCATCAAGCCTGAGCAGTCTAGGCACTGACACACAGGACACTGCCTTGCTGCTAAGTACTGCACATAAGGGAAACAACATTTTTCTGTCTAGCAAGCCCACTCAAGAATATCTATAAGCCCTTAATCTGTATTGCAACCAACCATTTTTATTCTCCTTCATTAGACTCAGTTTAAAGGGATTTGTTTCTGCACCAACTGTGGTGAACTCACAGAAAATGCCTGTAAGATGGAGATAAGCTATGACCACAGTTGCTGCTCTATTAGTTTGCTCGCATGGTGGATGTTTTTGTGATTATAGTTACTCCACGATTTAATGGTGGGAGGCTAATGGAAATGTTACTTGCTATGGTAGCAAGCTAAATCAGTTGGGGAAGGGAAAAGAAATGTGTTTACACTTGAAGATGTCACATAAAACAGTGGGAAGTACCCACCCCTGACACCAGAACTGGCATGCTCATTCAAGGACTCATCTACACTATTACATGCTCCTTCACACTTAGAAATCTATTAATTTACAATTAATTGCATTGATTTTATAGGAGATTTGTAACTTCTGCAGTAATTTATGGACTGCTGAAGAAATTAACTGTACTTCTTCCAAATACAAGAATTATTGATAACAAGGCCTTGGTGTGAGTTACAGAACCCATCACTGACAGTCTGGATTTTTTGCTGTGAAGTCTACATTAATTACAGCAGAACTGATAGGTAGATTCTATCTATCCCACCAAGCATTTCTTCACTGATTCCTGACAGTAATCCACCAGCAGGAAATGTAATCAGCCAGATAATGTCAGTTCAGCCTCTGAGGCCTTATTAAGTTAGAGAGATTTAAAATAATGTAGTTATTGCATATATCTTCTCACTGGTAAGGGCACTGTCTTCTCAAAAAAATAAATCAAGTGATAGTCAAAAAAGAAAATTGAACAGAAATGCATAAAAAACAATTTCATCGTATTTTGAGAGCTATATTGACTGTGGCACTGAAAAAACTGACAGAGGCCCAGTGATTAAGAATGAACTTCTTCTCAAACATACACTGTATAAACCATGAGAACATGTTTTCAAGACCAATGCTTGTCACTTATTATTTGAGAAAAAAACTAAACAACTTTGTAAAGTTGGGGGCAGGACATGTCTAAATGATTTTAATAAAGTATGAGCAGTTTGATAAAACAGGCTTGTGGATATTAGTTCTGGCATATTTTTTAAATTCTTTCATACAAATATGAAAAAAAAAATTACTTCCAATAAATAACAAATACCTAATTTTTTTCTTTGCTCAGCACTTTGCTCAGTGACAGTGTGAACAGAATTAATGCCAATGTTGGGTGAATCCCTTTCAGCATGGAAGATGTCACTACATAAAACACTCAATTCCTGATACTGTAGCATACAGCCATGCTACAGAAATGCAGTAACAGTAAGTGCTAATCATAAAATCTCTGCCAAACAATGTCCTTCTTTGAGGAATCTTTTGTTTCTGTGTATATCTTCTTTATAATCAGAATTTCTCCTTTTCACTAATAGACCTTCAGTACTGCATATGGCGTCCTGGCATCTAAATGATCCATTAATGCAAATAAATATAAACCCAAAAATAAATACCAAGTACCAAGCAGATAAAACTTGCTTACGTAGATATATCCCACGACAGTAAAAGCATGGATTGCGCAATGTTGGTGCTGAAAGATTTGTCTCTGTGCAGCACCTACTTAGTGGACACCCAGAGTTTACCTTTGTGAAATTCTGTGTTGGCTCAAATTCTATTTGTGGCACTCCAGCAAAATCCCGGCAGAATTGTTAAATTGGTTGTGGTTAATTATGCACTGCTCAACCAGAGAAGAATCTGAGTGGTGTAGGAACTTTGATGAACTCTGAGCCCATCTAAGAGGATACATACACACACATACCCGAGGTAGTTGTGCAGTCGGAGGCACTGATGTTATTTACATGCAGTCAAACAAGACCAAACAAGGCAGATGATCGACAGCCAATGGCATTAGTTCTCCATACAGCACTCAGCAAGATCCTGAGTACTAGATGAGGCAGTGGCTTTTGGGAAGTAGCAAACATAGGGAACGGCATGTCATAATTCTCACAGAAAAGGAGTTGGCTGTAAGTAGCCTGGGCAAGTGCAGTGTAATGGCTAAGCCTTTGACTTTCCAGTGTTCTTTTAAACAGACTTTGTAACCTTTTAGAGGCAGGAATGAACTTTTTGTTAAAATGTTGTAACGTATTAGCTCACTGGTGCCTTAGAAATAATGCACAGGGCAAATAATGAACAAACCAGTATCTCTTCCAATTATCTTAATATTCCTTTTAAAGTTAATTATCACAAGAAGTCTTTTGTGTAAAACTGAGAGCTGCTTGAAGATGAGAAAATAAAGACTTCAGAGAGAGCGAGAAAACATCCCTCTGGATCATGACTATCACTCCAGTTTAAAATGTAGTCCCACCTGTTACCATGTGCCTCCTTTTAGCATATTTCTACCATAAGCATGTAAGCAAATGAATAAAATGAACATGACAGAATGGTGGAGAAAAGAGATCTCTTGCTTTTAATAGACCACGTCAACATGCAAGATTGGAATTTGTACAATCCCAAGCTGATGTCACCAAGAGTGGGAAGAGAAGTCAAAGAGTATGTTATAGACAAGCAAAATCAACATCTAACTGGACATCAGATATAATTTCTATTTGATGAAACAGCCAATTTTAACACAGATGTTCTTTTAACATACACTAACAGCTCTAGACTGAGTGGACCTATAGGCAATTTGTAAATGCCTTTCATTGAAAGCATTTTCAATTTTCTCTAATTTTTATTAAAGGCATTGGCTAAAAGATTTATCTCAACAGTGTGGGCACAGACACAGTTACACAGAATTAACATTCCAGGTGCTACTAGATAATGTGCAATATACCAGCCTTGTAATCCTCATACTATATTTTATGTCTGAAAATTTGTGAAGTGTAACATTATTTGACTGTCTCATTTTTTAACAGCACATAGCCCTGCTTTCCTCCATCATCGCCTGTTGCCATGCTCCCACCTATCTCCATAGCAAACGAGCCTCAGTGTTTACTCTGATCAAAATTCATAGCTGTAGCTGACTGCTGCAATTCTGCACTCATCTACAGGAGTAAAACAGGCTGTGGGGCTGACTGGTGATCAGCCGGGCTATACACCACTACCAAAAAATGTTGCTACTGACAGTCATAGTTCATTTACTCCTCATTGTGACTGATGCAGAGAAAGTCATGAAGAGAAGGTCGGGAGCCACTTAGACATACTCAGACCATTAAAATGGGCAGTGTGAACCTCTCTAGGTAAGTCACAATGAAACACAGTAGACAAGCAATGTCACAAAGCACTGGGTTTACTGTGTGGTAGAACATTAGCATATGGCAAGGCCGTCACACTGAAGACAGAGCCACTTACCAGCTCACCAGTCACTCCAGGCTCACTAGGGTAGGACAGACAAACACTGAGCCTAGGTGTTTGATCTGTACAGGGTGGCTAGAAGTGACTAACAGCTGTAATCTTCCCAAAAGCCAAGGCAGATGTTTGCTTGGCACAGGAGCCCAGAGAGATGTTCTCTGCTGTTGCAGTTTCTCCTGACCACTACTTAAAATTTTGGCCATCCTCAGTAATTTTACCATTGCTATCAAAGGGCACATTCCCTCATTGTTCATATGTACAGGTCATCAAGTTTATTTAAATATCTGCACTGGTTTTCACTGGGGTAGAGTTAATTTTCTTTATAATGGCTCCTATGGGGCTGTGTTTTGGATTTGTGCTGGGACAGCGTTGATAACAGGGATGTTTCTGCTGTTGTTAAGCATCAAGGCCTTCTCTGTCTCTCAGCCGACCTCACCAGTGAGGAGGTTCGGGGTGTACAAAAATATGGAAGGGAACACAGGCAGAAGAGCTGACCCCCTCTCCTAGCTCAGTGTATAAAGCTGGAAGAAGAAGGCAGGGGAGGAAGTGTGGAATGATGGCGTTTGTCTTCCCAAGTCACCATTACATGTGATGGAGCCCTGCTTTCCTGGGAATGGCTGCTGCCTGCCTGCCTATGGGAAGTGGTGAATGAATTCCTTGTTTTGCTTTGCTCATGTGCACAGCTTTTGCTTTAACAATTAAACTGTCCTTATCTCAACCCATGAGTTTTCTTTTGATTCTCTCCCCCATCCTGCTGTGGGGAGTAAGGAAGCGGCTGAGATGCCGGCTGGTGTTAAAGCACAACACTGTCCTGCTTAAAAACTCAGGGTGATCTTCTAAGGGAAAACAGAGCTACCCTATGGTCATCCAGAAATGGTAAAGGGTTCTGCACAACCAGACAAGAAGGTGGATGAGAAGACTGCATCTCAGAAATAGGATATATTTCCAGGGCTTGTCAGGTTTAGAGGGAAGAACAAAACACAGAACTTTAGGAAGGAAGGAGCACAAGTGATCCTTCCATATACTTAGTATTTCTTGCATATATACAAGATCATGGAAAAGTCAAGAATGTAAGCAGTTACAAAATCAAGAAAGTTAAACTTTATTGTGGAGAAAAACAAGAGTATTTATGATTAGGAAAGAGCTGGAAGGCTGGGTCAGTAGAATATTGTTTGCAGAGCAAGGAGGTATTTAGAAGCATCACATCAGGCTGTGATGTGATCTGTGAAATGGGTGATAGCCATGGCAGCAATAACCACACAGTGTGTTCAGCTCTGTGTGAGTCCAGATGTAAAAGCATTGCCCAGAGGAAACAGCCCAGTTCATGGAACCAGTGCTTAACATGTATCTAAGGAGGGCAGTATACTGACCTTCACTGTAAGTATCACAAACATCAATTAAATGATTTCTTGAGATGGGCCTGTAATGAAGATCATGAAAAAGGAAGAAGAGCTGATTTTGACACCAAGAAAACTTAAGATTATCAAGTGCTGAGCATTGTGAAAAAACCCCAAAAGACCCTCAAATTCTACACAAACTCTAAGAAGCTATCACAAATTTCTTTTTCCTACAGCTCGTCTGTCACCTCTGCCACCTTCCCAATATAAAACTACAGACTAGTTCATTAATTCCCTCAGCTCTAATCTCAGAACAATAAATGTAAAACATTAAAAAAAAATAAAATGCAGCAACCCTTAGAGGTATTGCAGCTCCTTTCTTCTGTCTAACTTCTTTGTAGTATTAATATGCTCCAGACACTCCTAGTTTGTGGAATGGCAAAGGGCAGATGCCCACAGAAGAAAACCTGCGCAACTCTAAAGTTTTATTGTCAGGTAGCTCCACTGAAATAATCATCTGTAAATATGAAAAGCATTATAGATATTGAAATTTTCTATTGATTAAATGAGTGTGTGCACATACTTGTATATACACAGATACGAAACCAAAAAAACGTTTCATTTCCTCATTTTGATTTTTAAAAAATATTTATCCTAAATTTCTACCAATTTTACCTATGTGTTTGTTCCTACTTTATTCAGGAAAGAGTATTGAAAAATTGAGATCATAAAGTATAAAGATGTCCCGCACTTATATCACTATGTTTCTGAATATCCACAGTTGCAATTGGTGTTTTTTTCATAAGCATTCTAGATTAAATAAATGAAGCCACATGAGTCCTGTATGCCAAAATGCACAGAGCTGAGACAAACAGCTTTTCACTGAAGATTTCTGAAGTCATAAATTTGGAATAAAGGAAAGGGATATATAGGGATTCATTATATTCTTTACCCCATAAACTTCAATTTAGAGAAAACTAAACACATAAACCAAGATTACAATTTTATAACTCTATCATGTACTATAAATGAAATCCTTGGAACTCCTTCTGCTTTTCCTTATTCTGTCAACTTATGCCTGTAGACTGCAATATTCAACAACGGAGATGTACAAATTCTCTGTCAGTATAGCAGCCATGTATTTTGCAAATACTGTTTTCCTAAAGCAGACTATTTGAGTTCACCCTATGGTGGTAAACACTTCACAGTAAACCTCCTGCTTAAACTATTCTTGTACAGCTGACAAAGGTTTTAACCCACCAACTACCATCTGTGCAGCTCAAGTATCACCTTGGAAATAGTACCAAGTAGCTTGGTGGCAGAAGGGACAGAAGTGTACCAAGTAACCTTCATATCTACAAATAGCGAGGGCTACAGACAAGAAAATAGGGAAACAAACTGGGGCTGGAAAAATGCTGGGTAAGAGGGCAACAAAAAACCCCTAAACCCTTATTGCACCTCCACCTCTCCCCATAATCGAGGCTCAAACATGTTGAAAGCTACTATTCAAGGGCATATTCAATGAGCAGCAGTCTCTGGGGATTTAGTGTTCATTCAGCATGATTTTGCAAAATTCTACACCAAAGGCTATATCAAGGAGTTGTGATTTCAAGACTGTGCACATACTGGGAAACTTAACTCTTGATAGGTGATACAGATTAAGGTATCAGTTTATATCAAAAGGTATAATTTCTCACATAAACAGACTTATAAAAGCTGTTATTTGAATACATGAATATAAAAGGAATTCTGTAGGGCACATCAGCAACAAGAATTAAATCTTTAGAGGATGGCATCTACAGGAGCATTTTCCAATCAGGATGCCCACTGGGATTCAAATATGAACTTCTCAACTTGCATTTAGAGTTTTCCCAATGTTACACCTTTAAGTAAAACCTGCCAAATATATCAGCTCATTGCCAGAACAAAATACCACATCTTCCTAAAATGTTCATCTGAGAACTGACAGTCATAGTTTAATTATCATGGAGCCCTATAAATTACAACAACATGAGAGCTGAAATTGCAAAAAATCCTCCAAGATTTGAAGTGACAAGCCAAGTCATATTAAAGTGTAAGTGGCAATATTCCTGAGGCATGATAGAAAAATTGATAAACACTGCTGACTCATACAGAAGAAGCCAGTATCTTCAACAAAACCCACTGAAGCAGCAAGTATAAGAATTTGTACTAGATGGTTAGACCCTTTCTAGTCAAGGGCATATTGGCTGCTGAAGCAAAATAAAGCAACTGTAAAGCTGACTTCATGCTTTTCATCTAAATTCTCTTAGTCTGTCTGGCCCTGGTGACTCAGATTTGTTACTTTCAAGCAATTTGTTTTAATAATTTTCTAGAAACCATCTCAGCAACATTAATATGCAAGGCATTATCATTAAAAAAATAATAGCATGCTTTATATATCCGCTCATTAAAACACAATGTTTAGGTGCTGGGGAAGTACCCCTTGAGCACTCTAGAATGATGCAGCATTTTGTAACAGAGCACAGCAGTAATAAACAATTCTACAGTAATGAAAAAAATCCCTGAAGTAATTTATAAAGAGGGCACAAGAACTTCAAAGAACAGCATTTCATTTCACATCTGTTTTCCAGTCAACAGCACTCATAATTAATTATTGCTATGCTCATGTCCACATTTTCCTGTCTCAAATCATGTCCTCAGTGTTTTTTAACTTCTCCAGTAACAAATGAATATACAAGGAGAGAAAATATGTAAAGGAGAAGAGTATATGACTTTCTCCAGCCCCACTCAGTTTGATCTGAGTACAGTTGCATTTTTATCTATCTGTATTCCTTCAGAAAAATGAAACTGGATAAACTCTTCCTTTATTTTTATTTTTGTTTTGGTTTTGTAAATATACATTCACAAAATACACAAACATATCACTGTACTTTCGTATTGTTTCACTTTGATATTTACATAATGGGAATAGAAATTGAATGTATTTCAGAAATCTCATGTCAGACCTTCCATGAGGGGAAAACAAAAGAAAAATATAATCATTAAAATAATTCAGCTAAAAGAGATGCTAGAATGGAGAGGGGGACACAGAGAGCCACTTGACACCTCTATCAGCTCTAAAGATTAATATTTATTGTGAAAATTCTCTTGGCCAAATCTGTAATGTGGCACTCAAGTCCACTGAAATGCACTATTTTGACACATTGTTCTTAGATCTCTTTCAGAACCTGTAATTTAGTGCTTAAATTGTTTTGTTTCATTGACATTGAAATGCTTTCCCCAAGTATATGTCACTCGGGGTCTTATATTATTTTTTCCCGGTATTTTCCTATTTATATCTTTTTCCCTGCTTTATGAAACACTGTCACTTCTAGAGGGTATTTTACAGAAGTTGACTAGGTTAAAAAATTATGGAGGTGATTTCTATCAATTGTAAAAAATGTAATTTGCATGCAATTTCTAACAAGCCTGTTGCAAATTGAGGTATTTCAACAATATTTCCCTTTCCTTATATGATTTACAGTTACTTAAGGAGCCATTCACTGTGTTCCCTGATTTAATTCAATCATTTGTGATACATGGTATGTCCCAGGAGTACTCCCTCCTGAGTTTTAGTAGCCAGTACATTGAAAAATTTGCATTCTAAGAACTATGCTTCGAAGTTATCAAAGTTGTTGTAGTTACAACATCTGGTGTACAGCATGTAAGTGATGTGTAAAATATTCATTGTTTATAAGGTCAGGAAAAAATCTTTTATGTCAGGAGTGATCTCTCTTTGTATAAAAAAAAAAGTGCTAATGTAAAGAGGAAAGGGGCAAAGATGAAAATTAATTTTCATTAACTTTTCAAAAGCAGGCAGAATTTTATTGGTTTATTTACTCTTGTCAAACCTCTTGTTCTTGAAGTAGAAGCATGGCAACTAAACACGTACTAAGTTTATTTAACATTTTCAGAGTGCTCTGACCCTTTAAATACAAATTATCTAGTTCTTGCAAATGTGTCTTCAGTCAGTTGGTTCCTACCTACATGGATAACCAGCATACAGAATAATTTTTTAATGATCTTGCATTCAGCTTGATTTCCTAATGTATTCAGGGTCAAATCAGTCATAACCTTTTCTCCAGTTCCTCAGTACTGCGATCAGATTTGTTCTTCCTCCTATTTTTTATCAGTCATTGGAGTCAAGCCTAGGGGTATTATTTCCATTTGTGTAGCCTTATAATCTCAGTGCATGTTTGGACACCCTGTTGTCTTCTTATTTTCTCTTATTTTCTTTCTTATTGTTAAGGATGTCTCTTTCAGTGCTTTTAGCTGGTCTCAAATTCTGTTATAATTTCTGTAGTTAACTCTGTGGTGCTGATACATCTCATGAGCACTGATGAGGATAGACTGAAAAGGAACTAAAAAAGACTCCAGCAACCTACAGGCCTGAATAGGATGACTACATCCTAGTTAGAATTCCTAAGGGATGACAAAAAAAACCCTTTCTAAGTTCAGTGCTTAAATTGGGACTTTTTCCATCAGGTGAAAGAAACAGCATAAAATCAGCTGTAACTATTGCATTTCAACATCTTTTACTGCTGGATCCAAGCTACAAAAGCACACATTCTAAAAAAGTACTTTTTTTCCTCACCTCACAATAAAAACTTGAGATTGATGTGTATGGAAAAAAAGTCATTTATTATTTTGACCTTGCTTCCTGTTTGCTGCTAATTATGATTAATTATTCTGAATGGTGACTCTCTTTGAGAAATAATGCACATACACAATGCAGCATGACACAGCCCATTCACAGGATCAGTAGTTGTCATATAATAAAGGAGACTGCTGCAGCTTAGAGTGTGCTTCCATAGCTCACATTGTAAAGGAGAGGAAACTACAACTCAGGACTAGGAATGATGTAATGGTAATAACACTTCTCAAAGATGTCACCAGCTAAAGATCTAAACAATTCCATGATGAAAGGAAATAATAATTTTATTGTCAGTTCAAATGTATTTCAGTATTTTCTTTCCAAAATGGATTTTTAACGTAACCCTCTATCCTTCCTCACATTTTTATTCATTTCTGCTGGTTCTATGGACATACGGGGGTTTCAGAGAAGTTAGAAACATTTCCACATCACATGAAAACAAGAACATCACTGAAAAGGTGTTTTTAACCAGGACTTTTATAGATGCTTTAGTGTAATACTTGCAGCAAATTACCAGTATCTTAGTATGGAAAGTGATTTAATGAACATTACTTCAGGACATTTTTGTACACATCTGCATAGAGTTTCTTTGAACACTGTGAACGGAATTAAATCCTGTAGGAGGCATCCCTTGATAGCCTTCATCAAAGACTGAGTCAGATCATCAGAAACTACTAGATGTGCTAGTTTCCGTGCTATGCCTTCTCCAGTTTAAACTTGCATATATTCAGTATTTAGTGGCCAAAAGAGAGGATGTCAAAGTAAGAAGAGCCATTTTCACAAAATAGAATGGAAGAACTAAAAAGAGTATATACAACTTACACTGACGCTGCTGACTTTAATTCCCCAGACTGCTGACTATATACTCAAAGAGTATCCACAAAGGTAACAAGAAACTTTCTTATGCCAGCTTAAGGAACAAGAAATAATTACTTGGTGGTCATAAAAGTGAACCATTAACACAGCAGACTACTAAATCTATGAGATTAAGGGGGCTGATGTGTTGAATAAATTAATAACATTAACTTCCTTTTCCCTCTCCCCAAGTAAGTTTAGAGAGGAATCTTCAAAAGCACTGTGATGGAATTTTGCATAGGGAATAATAGAATTGTAGAGTGATTTGGGTTGGAAGGGATCTTAAAGCTCATCTAATTCCAAACTCCCTGCCATGTCCAGGAACACCTTCCACTATGCTAGGTTGCTTAGAGCCCTATCACACCTGCTCTTGAACATTTCCAAGGATGGGGCATCCATCACTTCTCTGGGCAACCTGTTGCAGTGCCTCCACACACTCACAGTGAAACATTTCTTCTGAATAGTTAATCTAAATCTACTCTCTTTCCCTTTAAAATCATTACCCCTTGTCCTGTCACTACATGCCCTTGTGAAAAGTCCCTCTCCAGTTTTCTTGTAGGCCCCCTTAGGTATGAGGCCACTATAAGGAGTAGCAAATTCAAGAAGAGGAAATTTTTTCTTTAGATTTTCACAAAAATTTACTTAGGAAAAATGTGATGAGAAAACCATGTGCAGCAAAGATATATCCAAATATCACATTGAATGTAGCATTCAACAGCAAGAAATCACCTTATTGAGTAAATCCTAACAGCTGCTTTTGTGGCTACTTATTTTGCATAGGAATTCTGCACTCAGATTTAAAAGCTTCTTAAAGCAAACTAAATTTACAAAAATACCATTTACTATGGCATCCTTTCTCTTTTCCCGGGGGAGGGAGTTCTGTTCATAGGGTATTTGTATCTCTCTTTTTATCCACATTTTCCTCACTGCTATCATGGGTCATTAAATGTTTGTGCTGGTTACATCTGGGGAAGGAAAGACTCGGAGGTTTTTTCTCTATGAGAACTTTCTCTGTGAGTTGATGGGAACAACTGAAGGCTGGCTTGGTTATTGACAGCCTGAGAAACCAATTAGAGAAGTTAGTTTGCTCCGTGAACACACATTTTGAAGGAGGTAATATGGGAAAAACTTCTCTTTTATTTCTGGTGGCTGAGCAGGTAACACCAGCCCGGCCTGAGCTCCCTACCATGCGGGGGGGGGCTCGGGAGGTCGCTTGAGCCCCGTTTGCAAACCAAGGCACCCGATGGCCGGGGGAGGAAAGGCTCGTTTGATAAGACCTTAGCCCTGCTGCCTTCCCCATGGCTCTGGGGGGCTCTGGGGGGCCCGGCTCCTGCTGCTGGCTCGGAGCAGCTTTGGAGGGGCCGGGCCCGCCCAGCCCCGCACGGCCTGGGGGGCGGCAGCCGGGCCCTGTCTGGGAGCAGGGGCGGCCATGGGCAGTGTGGGGCTGCACTGAGCCCAGAAAGGCTGACTGAGATCCCAGCCGCCCCTCATCCAGCCCGGCCTAGGCCTGGCCCAGCCCCTGCAGCTGCTGTGTGAAACTTTAACTCTTTAGTGCTCAAATAAGACCTGCAGACCTCTGATTTTCCTTTGAATAAAAGGGAAAAAACAGAAAAGATACAAAGTCAGTGAAGCAAGAGCTAAGTTTCTTTAGATGGAAGGAGAATGAAAAGATGCTATAAAGGTTGGCTGAAAATCCTTTTGTGAAGTTGTAGGGATGGACTGGTATTACACTATATACAATTCCAATAAACCATGGAGAAAGACATGGGGGGGTTGGAGTGTTCCATTTGATAGACTGTTGACCAAAGACATCTGTGTTAAAGATCCTTCACCTCGAGGAGAAAAAGGCATCTCCATTTCTGGAGATGAAGCATGAACAGAGGGAAAGAGAGATGAAGAGAATTTTTGGTTTGGAACAGTTCATTCTTAAAAATAAATACCCCATGAGTTTAACATGGCCCATAAGCACAGCTTTGGGAAAGCTGTGAAAATAGGAGGAGCCTCACAATTTGTAAGTTCTTTTCCCAGGCAGATGTGAATTGTAAAAATGAAGTCACAAGAGACCTGTTTTCTATCCGCTCCTTGTGAAAAAGTCCCTATGGCCTGACAAGAGGAAAATTCTCTCTCCGAAGTGAACTGAAAAGGACTATTTAAGTTGGGAACTGAATGAAGTAGTTTTTTGTAAGTTTGTTTTGTAGTTATAAGGGTTGGGAGAGGGAAGGAGGGAATGGTCTGAAGATCTTATTCTGAATTTGCTTTTCTTTCTCTTTTTTTGTGTAGTTAATGAAGTTTTTTATACCCTTTTAAGTTTTAGGCCAGCCTTGCTCTTTTGCTCCTGGTTCTGTCTCACAACAGAAAAAAATGAATATATTTAAATTGGCAAAGCAAAACTTTGACATTATTTGGTGTATTGGCCAGGAAATTCAGATTAAATCAAGACAATTTTTTTTGGGAAATTCAAATTAAACCAAGACAATCTTACATGAAGATATAGAACAATATTCAATGTATGAGACAATGAGAAAATTTTCCAAGTTAGAGAGCGAGCTGAAAAGTTGCAATTTCCCATCATTTTCAGAGTGCCTACAGTCACAGTATGGTCAAACCCTTAGGTAGCTGAATCTTTATGTAGACTCTTCCCTCCACGTTGAGTTTCAGGAGCTACCTTGCCAATCAGTAGCATTCTGATGCATGTGACTCCAAAATTCTGCCAGGCATTCGCTACATCTTTAGGCATCCCACACATTAGAAATCTTATCCTAAGTGCTAAATCTAGCTTTTTAAAGGGGTATGGATATGCTAAGCATCAAAGGATGACCATTTAAATACATAATCCTTGTTGATGTAAGTTTCAATCATGTTAAGTTGACTTAAATTTCACCCAATGCAATCAACATCCAGTATTTAGGAGTTGTCATATATAACAAATTAAATTCAGTTATAGCGTTGCAGCACTTCTAAATCTACCAAGTATCAAACCCATGGAAGTTTAAAGGGTTTAGAGACAAATTTCTAGCTACCCTTAGTTCTGATGATTATGTTTCCATTTTCTCCACTAAACTCCAGCCTCCTGAACAACATGTAAAAAAATGTAAATAAGTTAAGAATACCTTTCTTCTCTGGTTGAACCTCTTTTCTCCAAGAAATATCCATTTTTTTCATATTACATTGATGCATGTGTCACGTGCTTTGAAGGTACCAAGAGATTGCCTGAATTAGAGGACAAATAGATATTTGCATTTCAAAATTGATGAATATTTTTCTAAGAATAGATTTATATACTTCATACAGCGTAGGCAAATTAATTCAGGAATGTCACGAAGACTTTGGACCACCTTAAAAGAAGTATGATTTCCAGCTGCTTAATCTGTGTAAGGGAACACAGTTTTTATTGGCATTTTAGAATTTCTTTGGAATTCTAAATACCTGTGTGAAAAATTGGCTACAAATAAGCGCAATTAGGAAAGCTGCTTTACATTTGCTGGACCACCAACCAAAGACATTCAGTCAGGGTACAAGTGTCTAAAAATTTTCTTCCATTAGAGACTAAAGAAACCTTACATCCACCTCTATATCCCTCCTTCAAATGAAATATCTCTTTACTCACATTTTCTTTGCAAGGTAAAGAGATGGAATTACAGTGGAATGTAACAAAAATAATTTACATTAACCAGAGAAACAAACAAAATTTGAGGCACTCCTGTTGAAAAGGCATAAAAATTGCACAAAAATCAGAAGACAAAAATATTTCTTCCAGCAGCAGCTCCTTTCTGCCACATGTTTAGCACTGCAAATCTCAATAACAAAATGCTGCATATCTCCACAGGATAGGAAAAGTGACAGAGATCAAAAGAACCCTACTTTTTATTTTTCTGACTTCTGTGGATTTTTGTTCATATCCTAATGCTTTCCATTAAAATTAATGCAGCTTTTGTGAAATAAGTCAGAAAGAGAGAGAGAAAGATATGAGGAGTAATTCAATCAGAATAGAAAAGAAAATAATCCTGCCTTAATTCATGTTATCACATTTTTGTGCACCAGTTTTTATGAGTAGATTTTGCAATACTGAATAAAAAGTATTTATTTTATACAATTTGACAGAAGAAACTGTATTGCATCCATTTTTATGGCATGAATATTCAGACAACCAATTTAGATAATTTAAGATTTGTCAATTCCCCAATTGTTAGCACTCATCTGACATAAAAGGTCTCCTTACATAACCTCAGCTCAAGCATTAGAAAATGCAATTCCCCAAAGCATTAGTCACTTCCAAAAATTTAGGTCAGAGAAGATTTCTACCCTTCAACATCAAAACGCTATTTCCCTGAAAACTCACAGGGATTATATTCCATTTCATCAAAAAGTTCTACTGAATACAACAGAAAGCAAAGTGCAATCATCAAAATTTTGCCAAAGCCTACACATCAGAGAAAAAGCTCAAAGAGGGAACTCTGGAAGGATGAGACCTCTCAGGTGATGTGTGTGAAGTAAGGAAAAGTATGGTGCTGATTTTTGTCAAGTAGATTCCATGAGTACTTTTCTAAATTGCAATGCATCTCCTCTGCACTTGCTACAGCAGATTTGACAGTGGTCTGAAGTATGGTATCTAAGATAGTATTAGAAATACATATGAATAAGAGCAAAAATACTCTTCCCAGCCTTTATGCATCATTCGATGGATCACACATATTACACTAATTTACCATAAGTGTCCCTTGTCTGTTAAACTTCCCTTCTGAATTAAGTGAAAGGGGGTGAAAAAGATGAATGTTAAGTATTACTTTTAAAATATGCAAGTAAGAGGTAAAAGCTCATAGAACTCAATGATAGGTGATATTACTGCCAGTTCCTGCTAGTAATGTACAACTGGCAAATCACATGATTAAAGAAAAAAACCAAAATCCACCACACAAAAAAAACCCAAACCAGTAGGCTGATACTCTCTTTTTGTCAGGAAAGCAAGTGCCTATAACCAACAGTACAAATCAAAGGCACTACTAAAGTAAGAACGAATCCACTTTTTTCTTTTGTTTACGCCAGTTCCAACTTTTTATTGGAAGATGTAACAAAAATATCTTAATTTTTTTTAGCTGAATTCTGTACTCTCATAATCTCATCTGTCATCTTTTAAAGTACAGAAGCTCTATTTCAGCATTAGTTACAAATCAGGCTTGAAACAAACCAACAAACAAAACCCACGACTTTGAATTCCGTAGCCTTCAGCTTCATTTCTACCTCTACAGTGTAAAAAGTGTTAATTTAAACAGGTGAGTGGAAGCATGGAAATGTCATGATTGCCTCCTTGAAAATATCTGTTCCCTCACTAGCAGTTTTCTGCTTCCCTACTAAGAAATAAGACCCAGGAAAGGGTTTTGAATATCTACGTTTTAGTGCAGATTTCAAAATCCTTTGTTAGGACTTCAGCTGAGACTTTTGCCACCGACAGAAATTTCACTCTATGAATCTGTTTCTCACTTGAGAAAGATCAGCAGAGACTAGATGAAGGCTAGTCTGCCTAGTTATATAATTACTTAAGGGAAATTATATTAGAAAGACAACTGAGAAAAAGTAAGTCTATGAAAAACGTGACTGAAAAGTCCAAATAATATTAATTTTAAAGCCCCTCTCTGGAGATGCACTTGCATAATCATAAAATGTATAAATTTAAAAAATACTGTCACGAGATCAAAACTGAGTTTTAAAAAGCATTTGCACACTAGAGATACCAGAGTATTTAACTATGACTTCAGTGCTTCTGCTGCAATAACCATCCAAGAAAGATGTGCTTCCTTACATGGTTTGTCATGCACACAGAAATCAACTGTGGAGATTACAACTTTTCCTTGTAAATCTTAGAGGAGCCAGAAATCCTTTTTTTTTTTTTAAGAACTACTGAGGGATCAAAATAAAGTCTGTAAATTAATATGCCATCAGAAAATGAATGTTCTTTTGAAAAAAAAAAGTTATGTGTAAAATGGACACTACAATATACTATCAATGTACATATGCCTGTGTGTGTGTATATATATATGTATTTATGTATATATATAAATGTACAATACAATTGTGAGTCTATCAGAAACTCCTGATGAAGTTCACAAAATATGAAAATTGACATTTCTTTGTCTGGTATTAGCACACTTGCATATTATTTCCTGAACCTGATGAATTTTTCTTCTACCCTTGTGCCACTTGAATTGAGGCATCTTATCAGTGGGTCACTAAATTCCAGGCTTGCTTTTAATTTCCACTTGTTCCAATCAGTTAACTGTGAGTAAAAAGAACAGCTTCTGTTTACTGTGGAATTCTCATTTTCTGCCTCATTGGATTTTTATTTGCATAAAGTCAGAAATTCACCCAAATAACCAAATTATCCTACCCAGTCACAGAATCACACATCTGAATAAATTAAGAGCAAATTGAGGTATTTGTCTACTCTTACTCTCCTTTGGTTTTTAATTTTAAGGAAGAAAACTATTATCTTCTGAGTGCTGGATTTCTTTTCCTCAGACTTAAAATATATTGGTATCAGACTGTTCTTCATTCACTCAATGGTACTATATGTACAATGGTACAGCTTCTATGTCTGTATTGTGATGTTGAAGTTGAAAGCCAGCCCAGAATTTACAGATGATGCCCTAGGAGGTGACATGCACCATTAATATACTGGTGTCTGTAGCTCTCATGTAGTTCATGACACAACACTGCATCCAAACATTAATAGATCCTGTTTGTACACTGGAATTACTTTGATGAAAACTTTCTTTGTTGTTTTTCTCTTTTTAAGACATAACTAAAAGGCACAATAGGTCTTACTGTAGACATCACACAACATTAATTGTTTTTAGAATTAAAATGCGCCTGAAGGAAAGAAATTTAGTCTTTGGGATGGTAGCATCTGAAATAATAACATCACATAAATTCAATGTTTATGTGAGAACTAATCTGCTAAAGTTTCCTTTAGAAAAAAAGAAAAAGCAAACAAAGAGCACTTAATCCTCAGACAAAAAGTTCTCTAATTCTGGGATACTGTGGCTAACTATATGGCATTGAGAACAATTTCCTTACATAAACACATTGAGACATACAGCCTGAATTCCAGTCTACCTTATTAAATACCATATTAAATATGAATGGATAACCTCATGTTGTGGAAAAGTATAGATAGTTCATGCTTTGTGCTCCACTTGCCCCTTGAATGATTTTAGAATGCTTAACTGTGGAGGTATCTTGCCAGTTTGTCCTATGTATACATTACAGAATGCTTTGTTTATTAAAAAGGTTTTTCTATGTCTTCTAGAAGATTTTTATCTGCACATAACAGCCTTTCCTTTACAACAAAAAGTACCAAAAACCAAACCAACCAAACAAACCAAAAAACCCAGTTTATTTCATTTGATACTTTGTTGCATTAAACAAAAAAAGCCAGTTTTTTATAATGCCAGGGAACTTGTATGTCACTGACAGTAGCAGAGAGGTTGCATTCTTCTGTCAGGTCATCAAGCAATCAAGGCATAAAAAACAAGTTTTCTACAAATCTATCATAAATCTTTGAAATTTCAGACAGCTATTCCACAAAATCTTAGTAAAGCATGACACCATTAAGATCCTCTACAAAGCCTCATGAGAAGCTCTTTGGAAAATTAGGAGCTTCTGCCATTCTTCTGCACAGGGACAGAAGAAAAGTCACTGTCTACCCTGTCCCCCTCGCAGTGATAGAGGCACAGCTTATGATGAATTACAGCAAAAAAATGTTATGTGGTTACTACCTACAGAATAAACTGAATTCTTTGTGCAGTAAAACCACTTGATAAATAGCTTTTACTGGGTACTTCTGACTATCTTCACCTGCCTTCTGCCCACAAATCCCTCTCTCTCTTTTACACTGTGCTATTTCTGACATCCCTAGGTATCAAGCCATAAGGCATAGCTACTGTTTAAAAATTATCACCCATCTAAAAGCCAACCCCTCTTGTCCCCAAACCCACAATGTTTTCTTTCAAAAGAGCTTAAAAACCACACAGCAATTAACTTGAACACACGGAGGCATTATGGACCGTCAGTAAGCAATGTTCTCAACTCAGCATCTCCGCCCTTTCCGCAGCTAAGGGAATGGTTGACAGAAATGTCACTTTAACTTTACATGTCTAGAGATTGACAACTTCTAGATGACTTTTATTGTCAATGGAAAGAAACAAACACTTCTGCTGTATTTTTGGCACTAACCTTAGGATGATCTTGGCCATATCCTAGAAAGGCTTTTTCCTCTGCACTGACTACAAAGAGGGGATCTACTCGTCTGGTTCACATATGGATGCCTATGTTGGGAATGCTTTAAGTAAGACAGACTCTACTCTCAGTTGTAAAACAATGAGGCAGCTCTACCCTCTACAGCACTGCTGTAAATTACATAGTATAGAATAGCACAGGGATAAAATATAGTGAAAGCTTTGCTTAGCAACATGTAGAGGAGTGAAATTCACATACCGTAGCTGTGATATGCAATGACTGATTATTGAAAAAATACAGCCTGAAAAAATACACTGCTAAAATCTTCAGTAAGATTTCTATTTTCACTTTCACAAAAAAAGGAGAAAGTGATCTACAGAAAACCAGATGCTTAAGTACTTTCAAATGCAGCTGGAAGATATTAAATATTGAAAATTTTATAGCAAAACCCAATATTCTAAGATAACTCCCTACTATGATCATTAACAATAGAAACCACATAAAGCAATGTTAGACAAACATAAAAATTCTGCTTGAAAAAAATATCTCTGAGCAGAAAAGATTTTCTTTCTCTTTCTTTCAAATGTCAACTTAGTTAGATCCTTGTTTGTACTTCCCATGTTGTTTAGCAGGATGAGAAGGGTTCAAAAAGGAGCCAGAAGTATATTTAATATAATATGCCATTACTAGAAAACTAGTAATAGAACTATAATGGAGATAAGAATCAAATTTGAAAATAGCAAGTTTACATTCTCTAAAATAACTTAATTAAAACAAAATCATCTTATTCAACATGTAAAGATGATGTTGATGCAGTACTCCATGTAATAAGACTGAAGCAAAATCTTCAGCGGACAATGTTTTACCTAAAACCCCTTCTTATTCATCCTTCTTTATGCACAGAATTTAAGCAGAGCAAAAGCTTTGTAAAGCTGACTTAATAACATGCAGCAGAGACTGAAAGACCAGGAAGATGGAGCCAAAATATGAGAGAACCCCTCCTCTCCCCAAAAGCTTATCAAGCAGCCAGCTGCCTGTAATAAGGGCTATAGAGAGCAAACAAACTGAAGATCATCTTTGTGGACAGCAGCTTTACAGCACCAGCACAAAAGCCTTAGTTTAATGTGTCTTAAAGCTGGTTTCCCAATAAATGTGAGAAAAGGTCATTTTTGATTGAATACAGCATTTCAATAAAAAGAATTACTTAATCAACTTGTGAACATGTTCTTCTTTTATTATTAAGATGTAATAGGCAAAGAATAATTTTTGGAATGGATGTTTCCATTTAAAAGGTTTTCTTCCAAGCTGTGATCAAGGAAATGATTCAGCATGGTTTTCCTGCCTCCTGTTATGGAGAATATGGCAGAACTTTAACTGACAAGCAGTAAAACCTAAGGAAACATTTTCATTTTACATACATTTACTAACTGCAACACCTGAAAGTGATTTATTATGTAATGCATTTCACCACTTCTCTTCCCTTTCTCACACATTTATCACCTTTTACCCATAGTTAAAACACCACAGTGCAGTATATAATACAATTATTTGCATTCACACAGGAAAGTCTGCAACACATAAAAGGAAGAGCAATTAAAAGAGAAAAGCTGCTACACCAAATCAGCATAGTCTTTAGGTTTTGACAGCTGGTTCCAGCAGCTATCACTGGCAGTTTTTCAAGTCACCTGCTAAAGATTCTCTTTTGTAACCCAGCTCCTTGCTTATGCTATTTTACTCTCATGAGAGAGATTTCATGGCTCTTGCTGACTTCTTAGCAGAAGTCTCTGCCCTACTCACATGTGAGGGATCCCAGGCCATACTGGACATTTGCCATTTAGGTCTGGCCACACAAACACCTACTGTATCTCCAATGGCATTGAATTAATACCACAAAGGTATAAAAATAAATAAACCAGTATAAGAGAGATCTATATATATAGTCTTGTAGCCTCAATGATAACTGGAGATTTTCTCACTCTGTACAAGAGCCTGAAAGGAGGTTGTAGCCAGGTAGCGGATCAGTCTGGAACAAGCAACAGAACAAGACGGAAAGGGCTCAAGTTGTGCCAAGGGAGGTATATCTAGGATATTAGAAAAAATTATTCACTGGAAGGGTGGTGAGGCATTGGAACAGGTTTCCCAGGAAAGTGGTTGGGTCACCATCCATGGAGGTATTTAAAAGACCTTTAGATGTGGCACTTAGGGACTTGGATAAGTGGTGAATTTGGCTATGTTAGTTTCAATGGTTGGACTTGATGATCTTAAAGGTCCTTTCCAACCTAAACAATTCTATGAATCCAAGTTGGTTTAGAGAGATTGATTAGTTGCCATTATGATAGAATATACCATTAAAGAAACATTAGATGTTACAAAAATATCAATTTCTCTCATTATTATGTTGTTCTTATGGGACAAATTCAATCTACATTTCACACAAGGTTATACCAAGGGAAAGCTCTCTGCACCAAAACTAGGTCCAGGCACACATCACTAACAGACAGGAAGCCCAAACAAGGCAGGCCTAAAGACCATGGCATAATGTATTTCAAACCAGAGACCGCTGAATATTTCATACCTCTTGTTCATAGACATTTCAAAGTGTTTTCTTAAATTGCATTTTTAAGAAAAGTTAGTTTTGCAAGCCAGTCAAAGGAGATTGCTCTATTGACTGAAGCAAAGTTAATCTTCCTTCTTTTCCAATTAACTTTTTCATGAAGTTTCCTCCACCAATACTTCCCACTCAAATAACAGGCCAAGGAGGGCCAAAAGGTCCCCATGCAAAGTTAGAAACAAATACTGCAGAGAGAAATATTAATGGCTGAAGAATTATAGAGCCATAATAGCTAGGGTCAAGCCATATCAAAGGGAAGTGAGATGGCTTTCCTGTGGGCAGAGGATTGCTCAGAAGACATCCCATTAAGACTTTACTACACATTTTGTCAATACTCTTTGCTCATAGGAGTTCTCATGAAGGTCTGTGTGGATGACACCACCTCACAGAGACACAGTTTTAACACACTGAAAGGCACTAAAGAAGAACTGTGAGTACATAGAAAGAGCTCTAAGATAGTGTCTCTTGTTAATGGGGTGAAGGGCATTTGCTTTTTACACGTGGATTTGAAAAAAAGTCAATTTCAGGAAGGTTTGTAAAGGTTAAAGTCTCTCTGGATGGCTGCCATCATATAACAGAGACCAGCCATGTAACTGTGCCTAATTGGAGACCAACTTTAATCCACCAGATGATCTGGCTGTTCAGAAGTCTGGCAGGAGCTATCATGAAACACAACCTTGAGAGGCTCAGTATAGGCAGGCTTCAAAAGCTTTATTTCACTTTTGAAACATTTCTGCAAGGGTACCAGAAGGCAGTATAAAAATTAGCTCTGTTTTCCAGCCTAATTAAGCTTTTAAAACACTGAATATTAGTGAGTAAATTTAGCACATACCCAGAGCCGTGGAGCTATAATATGCTACCTAATGTTCTGAACATAGAGCATTCTGAATCTGTCTACTGAATATAACCACTGGTTTTACAGAGTACTTTATTATGCAGGCATTTTCCACAGTATCTCTGGTTTCTGACAACCAGCAGTAAATGAAGGCAGAGTCAAGAGTTTTGGAACAGAGTGAATTATTTCCCTAACTACCAGTAATCATGGATACTGTATTTCCACAAAAGCAGCATTAGCACTTGATTTATTTCTATCCGAAAGTTAATGCAGTGTTACAGCAAGGAAGCATAAGAGACATACTTTCAAACTTCTCTGCACACTACAGCCAGGATGAAGTGAAAACACCCCAATTCAAATAATACCAACAGCTGTCTATTTGCTAGTTCAGTGTTTTTCAGCCTTTCCTGATTCATAGACACAGAAGAGCTTTCTGTGGAAGACAAGAGCATTTTAAAAGTTCAATATATATCTATTTATATATACTTAATCTATATCGATATAATCTATATCTAACCTATATGTATATCTGATCTATATCCTCGGTATCTATATATCTTTATGATGCATTACGTTCAATTTGACTTTTATATTCCCCAACACGTGTGCCTCAGAAGCAGCAAAGACCCCCATGGGGCTGTGTGTTGCTGCTCCTGCAAGTGTCAGCCTTTTATTCCTTTTTTTTTCTCTTTTCCCCTTTCATAGTAATATTTTGTATTTCTTGAAATTCCCAATATTGAACAAGTGTTTCTGCAAACAGTAAAATATGCAAACCCTGCTTGAGTTATACAAGATCTCCTTGTTTTAAGATCCATCTCACAGCTGCAGTGGTACAATTAGGATGGTTGTATGCATCTAAGTAATGGTTTGAAAAATAAGAGAAAAACAAAATATACTTAAGTAGCTCGAGAAATGGTCAGTACTCTTCATTTACATAACATTCTTAGTGAGGATGAGTAAGAAATATATGATAACACAGTATAAGATTTTAAAGATGGCTCTTGCATTTTTGGTTTGCATGCTAGTGGCTTTTTTTCCAAACAAAGTAAGAAAAACTGAATGGTATCTATATTATCCAGTTCTAAGAATCTTTCTGAAAAAACATAAATCCTACAAGTTGCTTAACTTACATTCAAACAATTTCACAGGCTGATTTCACCTATGACATAACAAGCAATTAACCTCTGAGTGGTATCAGTGCAGGACTTCCCCATTAGTTGTCTTGATAGCTTCTACAACTAGGCAAACTAAGCACCTCTTCTGCCCTCAAAAAATCTACACAGCAAACTGAGATGCATCAATAGCAGAGAACACAAAACAAGCTTTACAATAAAAAACTCTTCAGGGAATGACAGAGGCAATCTAGCCCTGGAAGGAAACCTATCTCAGGTTTTATAGGCTCTATTGTAGGGAAGGAAATTTGGACTGTGTCTGTCACTGCCTAAAGTTGTCTCTCAGTGCAGCCAGGCTACAGATCATGCTGAATTCTACTGGCATGGCCGCCTCTGCCCTGCATCCTTCACATAATGGTTCATCTTGGCAGAGGATGCTTTTCTACGAGACCCCTCTACTGTCAATTTGCCTTGAGAGTCCCACTTTACTTAATTTTCTTCTTCTTGATTTTAAGACGTCAGCTACACACTGCTTTGGTGGTATCTTGGCATGAATTCTTCAATGCCACAGACACTGGTGCCGCTCCTACTGCCAGATGCACAGGAGCAGCCATCACTTCTATCAATTAATTTCTTCAGAACAAACTCAAGATATCTGAGTAGACCTGCAGCAGGGTCCAAACCTTCATACAGAAAGCAGGAGCAGGCCCTGTAAGACCAACAGCTCATGCTTTTTTCAGGTAAACTGAGAGGAACAATACTGGTGGCATCAGCTAGCTTGAAATCCAGGCTCAGTTTCAGGCAGGCACTGGGACTGTGGATGCTGGAGGGACAGAGTGTGCTCCTGTGATTCCTACCAGCAGTGCTGCTGGAGCTGCTTGGGGCGCTGACCTCTCATGTTGAGGAAGGCAGCAGCCAACTAAAGCCTGTCTGCAGGGTTTTGCCTCAGCAACATATCACAGCTAGTGACAACTAAGCTGTTTGTGACATCTTCCTCACTCAGCTGCACTTTTCTTCCTTCTCCTTTATGGAGGCTGCTCTTTTGTTTTTCTCTAATGCTGAATATTTTAGCTGGGCTTCTTAAATAAACTTGCATCACATGGATGCAAAGAGGGGGAACTGAACAAAACTTAAAAGAAACGTAAGATTTTGCAAGTAGCTTTGATGTTCTCTAGCTTTTTATTTATAGAATACAGATTAACTTCCTTTTGTTACCATCTATTGTTGTTTTATAATGGGCCCTGCTTTGATAAGTGAATTGAAAGAGTTTGCTACAGTTCCTTCTAAGTGCCCTGTCTTGCTAAAAAGTAGGTTCTGTAAAAATTTGTTTCTGACTGACAAATGGAACAAGAAAACTTAATCTGATTTTGGATGATTATGGAGTAAAGCAATTGCTTTGAAGTTGTGAAATGCGATTTCTATACCCACATGCAACCCATAATATTCAGCTTTAACCTAACTCACATATAGGAATTGGACAACCATAATCAGTAAGTCTACTCTTTAACTGTTTATCCCTTTTGATATAACTATATTGTTTCGCTAAGACCCTACAGGTTCCTTTTCTTCTACCTCTTGCATCTCTACAATCAATACCTTTTTGTAATACATAGAGATTTTGCTTCTGAGGTGGATGCCAGATCCTTTCTTTATTAAATATGTTTGAAGTTTTCTATAGATGTCTAAAATAATCCCAAAAGCGGCAGATATTCTGAGAATTCCTAGGATCACTTCAGATTACCAGTGAAACCTATTATGAATTAGCCTAGGTATGTGCATTCTAGCAATAAGGGCTACTGGATGGCTACTACTATTTCCCTTCTCATTTCCATTCAGACACCTCCTGTTGTTGTCACACCCGTTGCTGTCCTCAGTGGCGCTGTTCCTAATGCCAGTACTTTGGGCAGAGGAGGTTTTCTGTTTAATACTTTCACAAAGCGGCAGAGAACCCAAGTGATGAAGGTCTAGATCAGCACAAGTGCTAGGCACCTAAACATGCAGTTTAAGTGGAAGGTAGTGGCCTGGACTCAGATAGGATGTTTCACAAACTTCAGGGTGTCTCCACAAGCTATATCCATCCCAGTAAATTAAACAGGTGTAACCCCAAGGTCTGCTGGTAGGTGTACAGCAGTTATCTCCAGCAAAAAGTCAGAAAACAGTCATAGATAAAACACGCTTTTCAGTCTGTGTTGTGTTCAAACTGCTTTTTTTCCATCATGTAGTCTGCAAACGACTTACTTTTTTTCACTACTTTCCCTTTTGTTTGCTCATTTTCTGGTCTCCCACAGCTGCATTCAGCACAATGGTGAAGGTCCTTTTACTGAACCCAGATGTCCTCTTGAGAGGTAGCAATGTGCATTTGAGTCTTCTCAAGCCACTGAGGAAACTAAAGGCAGACTTGAGAGCACTGGATGAGTGCTCCAGCTGCAAGGCTACATGTAAAGGTCAGCAACTTGACTCAAAAAAAAAATTAGTTATCTGTCCATACTCAAAAGGACTATTCTCAGGGATTAATTCCAGGCTTGGGGTCATGAATTCTGATCTTTTAGAGTTCACAATTCAAGTGTTCAACGTGGTATCTAATTCATAGGGAAAATACCCTCTTCCACAGCATCAATTAGTATTCTCACCAAAAGGTGTTTTTTTTTCTTCAGCTATATATGTACATATGACTGTAATTCTTTGCTATTTGTTCTTCCCACTAGCTGTAGGTGCAATTAACAGCATGATTCACCAATTTATCATCTCAAGACACCACTGAATGATATATACTGATCCTTGCATTACTACAAATCCTACAAAAGCTTATTTTGCTTGGGTTTGGCTTTTTCTTTTTTTTTTTTTTTTGTAAGTAGTATCTCCTTCCAGTCTAATAAATTAATTTAGTTGATTTCATCTGCCATGTGATTTCAGAACAGAAAAACATCACCTTTTTTTTTTTTTAACTTGGTTGTATGCTCTTTAAACTATTCAGCACTCCTTTCTCAGCCATCTCTTCCATCTAATGGACCAGATATGCAAGAGGCACATTCCTTTTACTCAAATGTAAAACCATGACATTTCCCATATTTAATGATTTCCAGCTCAGTTTTGCAAAAATAATATCTGGGGAATTGGACATGCTAGTTAGCTGCCATTCCTCTGCTCTTTCAGCTTCTTCCTGCTCTTTTCTGCAAGCTCCCTTCTCATCTCAGCTTTTTAACCCCAAGGACTTGAACTCTATTTTTAGCCTCTGTATGAATTTCCAATCTAATGCATTTCAAGAACCTATCACAGATGTCTAAAACCTTGGAAGCAATTAATTAAGTCCTGCTATTTCCAGACTACACCAAAACAATTTGTCACTGCACGTAAAATGGTATAATCATGTAGTATACATGTTTTCAGGCCAAGTCTTGCTATGAATTATTTAGTTCATCTCTCCTAATTAAAGACCTATTGGAGGATTAATGTCTCATAACCTGGCAAACTACTTTACTGAGTAACTAATTGTCCATATAATGACCGCAAACTAAATTAATGTAACCTGAGCAGTAATTTGCATAAGTATACAAAAATCCATTGAAATAGATAAATCTGCATTCAGAAAAGGAGTCTGTACCAAAAGTAAATCTATACTAGAAAAAATAGTTCACTGAATATCTGGGTATTTTCAGCACTCACATCCATATATATTTATAAGGACTGCTTCTGTGAACACAGCAAGATAACGCAGTTATGCTGCGGAATGAAACCACAGATTTTTCATTTTCCTCGTGAAAATATAACTTACTTTCATCTGTAATGTATGCAAAGACACATTTCCTGGTGTTAGAATTTGTATCATAAGCCTAGAGAATATGCTATGCACCTGAAATTGGCTGTGAAAAGAAAACAATGTAAATGGTTGGAAAATGTAGTGAAAGATGAAATAGGTCAATATATAGGTCGATGTGGAAAGATGAAATATTGGTCAATATAGAGCAGCTGCCTATATTGGTATAAGGAGAGAAGCAGGATGTAATGCTATGCTTCCACAAACAAAATGTTCAGAATTGTTATTGTTTAGTTGTCAAAATTTTGATAAAGCTAAATATTAACAGTAAAAAAAAAATGGGCTATAGCAAAAAATCAACAGCAATGCTTTGTAAGCTTCCCCTCTCACTACCAGGCACTGTCTGGCTGTGTTTCCAGAACCTGAGGCCCCAGCTCTGATCCAACTGTGTTACTGCACCTCTGGCTTTTGAGAAAATTACTAAGTTAGGAGAAAGAGCTGTCTGAAAGAAGAGAAAAATGAGAAAATAAAAATTACAAATGAGGACAGTTGCTGAGCTGGGGCTTGTTACCAGTGTAAGAATTTGCAAGGGAAAGAAAAGTAAGCTAACTTTCAAGAGGGAAAGTTGCACCAACACAGCGAGGTCTAAAATCCTAAAGGGAAAAGCCCTGGATGCCATCAGGGGAGCTGGGAATCATCAGGTGCCAGCTCTGAGCGGGCAGTGACAGCAGTGATGACAGAGCTGGTGGCAGAAGGCAGCTCAGCAGCGCAGCAGGGCCGGTGCCGGGGGCTGCAGGCGCTGACCCTTCCCTCCGGCCGTGCTGGCCGCAGGTGCTGCGTGCTGGCCTAAGAGCTAATGCTAATGCTCATGGTCTGGCCTAAGAGCTCATTAAATCCTGCCTGTCCTCTGGGTGCTGCCTAGGCAATAACTGCTTTATACTCCTTGTAATAGATACATATATATCTTGTACATATATATCTGACATATTTTTATACCAACTAATGACAACTGAACAAACCCATCCAAACTGGCAAAAATGCCTGCTGCTTTAATATTTTGTCTGCTGAATACATGACCTATTTCTGTTAAGCATGGCAGATCTGGCTATGACTGGACAACTTCCGAGTCCCAGATTTTCAGACCTCATTTCTGCTTTCTTTATGTCCTGCTTTTACTAGGCCAGTTTTAGTAAAATGAAAGCCAATTATCAACTCTTCTTAACCCCCTTTACTATCTGCAGAAGGCATTACAATCAACATACATATTCCAGTCTGATTGGAGACAAAAAAAAAATGCTTAGAGAACATAAAGAATTTATTAGGTCTTTCTGACTTTGGTCCTGTAAACTCTACTGTAATACACATAATATCAAAGACAAAACTGAGCAAAAATATCTGCACTCATGCCCCCAAGCAAGATGAAAAATAGCCAGTCAGAGCATCGTAATATGCTTGCAAATAGAAAAGGACTAATGAATTTGGATATGACTTCTGTAGTCTAGGGGAGAATGCCTGAAGAAATATGTTTTACTTAAGAACCCAATCTGTAACATACGTGATTTTAATACTCATCCAAATACAACAGTAGAACAGAAAAAAAATTCAAACCCAACAAACAGTCCTCCCTAACCAGGGCTTTATTAAAAGCCCTCTAAAATACCTAACCTTACAAAACTGTTTCTTAGGAAGAAAAAGCCCTTCAAGATAATACAACAGAAGCCTCTGAAAATCATGCAATAGTTAAAAGCATAAATGTTAGCAAACCTTACTGAATGGGCTTGAGGGTTTTGATCTGTTGTTCTCTAAGAATATAGTATGGCGTAAGTCCCAGTACTTTACAAAGGATTTTTAAAATTCCAGTACAAAAAAAATGGAAGCAGTGAAAAATAAAACACCTGTTCCACATTCTAGATATATGACATAATAAAAGGGCTGTTAAAAATACTTGAGAAATTTATTTTTAAAAGTCAGAATAATCAAAATGCAAAATATGCTGCAATTTCTTTTTGAGTAAAGGATCAATAAAATGCAGGGAATAACACAGAAAATATAATGCCTTCAAATCTATTATACCTGTCTTTGTATTATACATTCCCTATTCAGGAATGTTCTATAAAAATATATCTCCATCTTCAGGATTCAGGAAGCATCACCTTCACAACAGGTCTCTGTTCTGTGTTTTGTATGAAATACGTATGTGCACAAGCCCCTCTGCAGAGAGGAAGGTGGGGGGGGAATCCCAAACAATATTGCAGGATCTATTTTTCTCAGTGTCCAGGTCTTCACATATCTCCTGTGCAGCTTGTCCTCTTCACCAAGTCATTGTTACAAGACCCAGTTACTGACTGCCAGTGAAACCCAATTATGGTTCACCCGCTCTATCTATAATGCTTCTGCTCTATCCCAGTAATCCCCACTACCAAGTCCAGCCTGGCATATGGCACACCACTTTCCCAGACAGCAATTTATGGAGGCTTGAGGTTATCCAGTAGTACAAATGAGGATGGTAAAATTAATTTTGATGGACTTCTGTATGACTTTAACTGTTTCCAGAAGAATAACGTTGAGTTGTGCAACCAGTTACCTTTAATATAGAGATTGTACTTTTAATATGTCCATGGTATACTTTGGATATATATTTGGAGGTTTGATCCTACAGTTCTGGAGAGCACAACTTCTTGAAAACAGCAGGGGGAAAATGTGACAAGATGAACTTTTGTGTTTTCTGCTGGGAGCTGCAAGGTCAATGCTGATTTAATCGAGATGTGGGGAGCAGAGCGTTACTCAGAGGTATAAAAGAGAACGATGCTACAAGATTTCTTCTCATGAAAATTTCAATTCAATCAATATGAAAGGTACACATTTGGATCAAAAATGGCAGTGAATCCTCAAGGACTCTTCTTACAAAGGGTTCAAATAATCTTAAAATAGCCTTTGATAGCCTGAGAGAGATCATTTTGTGGCTTTGAAAACATTGAAATAGCTGAAAATAATCAATGTTGCTGGGATCTTCACTTTAAAATTAATGCCAGGCAATGACATTTCTCACTGTTTTGAGTGCTTCCATGCTAATTTTTTCTTTACCAATAAGGTTCATCCTAGGAATGCTAAGAATTCTCTCAACCCTGATGAGGGTATTTGAAGAAGTACAAGGCAAAGGTGGAGGGTAATCCTAGGACAAGTTAATATATTACAATGACGAGGAGTTTGTCCTAGGAAACTGTTTAACCTCCTAGTATGTTTTTCTGTATCTGTGCATCTCTCCCTTTTTTGTTCTGTAGTATTTTGAAGAAAGTCCTGATTTTTCTTCTTCAAAGGCTAAATGAAAAAAAAAAAAAAAACCAAAAAACAAACACCCACAAAAAACCAATGAGCAAACATTACTTAGGTATCCTATTATAGCTGCTAAATTGAAATACTTCCATCTATAGTATCATCTCAGTTGGATGTCTCTTCAAATGAACTTAAACCAGCACTGTATCCGTTTCCATCCAACCCCCATTTTAGATCAAGTTATATAGATATGAATCAAAACAAGTCTCATGTTAGTAAGTAAGCTGGTCTCAGTGTTGAAATACTTAAATTTGACTTGCAGTGTTTTAAAATCAGCTAACAGTAAGTGAAAAAAAATATATATGGTGCATGCAATATTTTAATATACATTGTGTATATATTTATAATTTAAAGTCTACTTTATTACACTTTTAATATGAAAAAGTGAAGAAAACAGCTAGAGATTAAAGGAATGGTGTTTTAAATTATCGAGGATTTTTGAACTACAACATAAAGTACATTTACATTTTATTGCTGAAGGATTTTTACTTTGCTTTACTTATATCACAGTTTATTTTAGAATGCAGCAGCACTGATAATTTCTTTGAAGAGATGTGCTCAAAATCTATGACTCAAAACCCTAAACATTTAAAATTAAGTAACTGTCAAGGGGCATGTGCAATAAAATGAACATTAGAAAAATCTAAGCTGATTCTAAGTTTATTTATGGAATTTTCTTCCCTTGTGTGGAATAAATGGATATGCAATTTGCTTTGGCTTTGTGTTTAGATTTAATCTGCATCTGAAAAAAGGTTGTTCAATGGATTTCTGGGATAACTAGACAATCAGATCAAATTAAATCACTCTTTCTTATCAGATGCATCTACTCTTATACATTATATATACACACAGAGACACACTTATATATTTACCAAATTACCAAATTTACCAAATCCTCATTCAATCTGATCTCTTCCTTCACGATAATACTGTTATCTTTGGGTCCCACATAATGAACTTACTGAATCTTGCCTACTGGACCACAATGAAGAAACATGAAAAAGCTGGATCGCCATTGGCCAGGTCACCATTTCCAAAGTTTTTTTGAGGAATGCATCTCTCCAGAAAAAACATCTCATAGGAGGCAAATAAGTCATACAGCACAGCAGGATTTCCAAATGCATGTATTTGAATTTGGATTCAAAAGAGTGAGAAATACTGGAGCTCCACTTTTTGGCAGTAGTGTCACCAACCACCACTTTTTTAAACCATAGCATTTACTACCTGGAAAGCCACATATAGTCATAGCAGACTAAAAATAATGCCAGGAGAGAATACAAACAGGAGATACACAGAAGAGATGTGAAGGTGTTACTTTAAAAAAAAAATATTTGTGACTTCCTTATTTTTCCAGTCCCCAACATTTCTGATTTCTTTTGATCCAGAGGTGACTTCTAGGTCTGAAACGTGCACAAGAGGCTTGAATCTGAGGGTATACACAGCACCAAAACTTCCAACATTGAATGAATAAAGCAGGTACTGTGACAGGCCACAGACCTAGTATACTTAATTAAATAATAAAGAAGAAAACACTCAAATAACCCAGGAACTTAAACTTTGATCAAGGTTTAAGAGTCACTGAGAATTAGTAATCAAATGTACTATTGAGACATAGTAGTACAAGATGGATAAATAATATAAATGGTGTGAGATTTTAATTTGACTGATTGCTCGAATGAAACCATTAACATTTTGTAACTGTGACCGGAGACATAAAAATTCAAGACTTGACTATCAGAGAAAATACAGCTACAGCCTGAAATTCCAATCTAAAGGGGGAAAAGAACCTTTGCTTGTAATGGCATGGAAAGTAAATCCCCAAAAGTGTCACCAGATTTAAGATATGACTCGCAGTGAGTGACCTACCTTTCATTTTAACTATCAACTGAACCTTTTCACAGCCCCAGAGGCTAAATGTGAACTTTCATGTGACCACAACTGAGTGCATCTCACACGGTTCTTAAAAGGTAGCAGTTTTAAAAATAATAATCAGCTAAAACCACCACAGAAAGCCTCACCCTCTGTAAGCAAAAAAACCCAACCAAACAAAAAAACTCCACAAAAACCAAAGAAACCCAACCTTCCAAACAAAATCAAACCAAAGAACCTTGTCTGCACTGTACACTGCACTCTTTACAAGACAGCAATTTTTGCTACCAGTCAGCTCCAGCCTTTTCCATGCTTTCTTCTAGATGTATCAGTTTATTAATTTGAAAGGTTTATGAATCAAGTCAATGTGTTCAATCAATTCCAGTCTCAAATAACCTTTTTATAGAGGCTGAGATCAGGAATTGTCATTTGAAGAAACAGTAAGTGTTCTACAGAAGTAACAGAAATAACTGAGGTTTAGAAAACTTAATCTCTTCCCTATACTTCTCTGTAGGCATGAAGTCACATGTAATTTCTCAGGCAGAAAACCAGACCACTTGGATCAATTTGGTGTCTCAACTTCTCATTTTGGGGAATAACTTTAACGTTAATGTTGCAAAATGGGAGAGTGGAGGATTAATAAGCAGGGAATAGTGAGGCAGACAGCCCTTCTAAAGACGTCAACCAGCAGGCATGATGGCATATAAAGGCAACTGCCATATAAAGAGTAAAGTGTTTCTTGTCCACTACAGAACTGGTTAAGATTTAAACTTTTATAACTGAAATCTAGTGAAGGAGCTGCAACAGCTCCAGATCTCATATTTTTGATGCTGGATAAGACAAAAAGCAAGTCTAGAGGAATATTCCCTTCCCACTAACATAATTTCAAATTTCTTATATTGGACAAAGACCCTTGGACCCCCCATCATGTTTTATTGCCTTGGGGGACTCCACCAGCCCACACTTCCTCATTTGCTCTTAGAATTTTGCCCATCCAAGTTGGTGAGGCAGGAGGAAGAAAGGTAAATTCCTATAGTCATTTAAGTGTGCCTTCCTTCCTAGTCCTGTACCAGCAGAATAAACTAAAGCACAAAAGAATTGAGAATTGGTGATCGGTGCTGTTTCCTCTCAAACATCCATCCTTTTTGTGCCCAAGTTCTCTCTGCTAAGTGAGGTGGAGAAATGGCCCTTCCTGACTGGTCACATATCTTCTCAATGTGTAAAAATTCAAGATTTTCTGTTTGCATTTAATAGTATGTGAAATTACAGAAGAGCTATAGTAGGAGAACATTAAACACTGATAAAAACTGGACGTGAAACACAGAGAAGAGGGAGCAGGTCATTGTCTTGATCAGTAATCTCTAACTGAACCTTACTACTACCTCTAAAAATAATGTTAAGTCATGTGGCATATTATAGAAATGTCAGCTAATAAAAAATAAAATCCCTTTAAGAATTTAAAAGGCAAGAGCCTTGAGCAGTTGACGATAGGTTTCTCCCAGAGAAACAACTCATGTAGACAGAGGAGTCAGGATTACTGGAGCTAGCTGTCATGCAGCTCTGTGAACTTTCTACATTTCTGTTAGCTGAGGGTATTGGCCCGTGCTGACCTTCTGTACTCTGCTTGAGGCAATCACATCAAACTTCCTTTCTGATGAGCCAATGTGAATGGCACTCTGCTAATGACTCTTCCTGCCACATTTCAAGATTCATGGCAGTTACATCCAAAGGAATTATGGACTCCCTATCTTTTGCCTTCAATTAATGAAATCCTTTCAGTTCAAAGACCCTCAACTTGAATGCTAATTCAAAGGATATCAAAGTAATTGATAGGCTGCATGAATAAATCTATGTGCTTGAAAATGCTTAGCCTTCAAAAAACCCATCAATTTATAATCATGGTGCCTTAAAATAGTGAAATCAGAAAAAATTCCTGTGCATTACACATATAGTTGGTTAACCTATATTAGGAAAGGAGTTCATTTCCTTACCAACTAATTTCACAGAGTAAATTCAGACAGCAAGTAGCTACATCCCACTTCTTCTATAAGTGAGCTCTTGCTTGACCTTTGCCTGGAGAATTTCTGCACAACGACAGTTTCATAGCTTGTATTTCCTGTGTTACTCCTGATTAAAAAAAATCCCAACTAATTAGCATGTAACAACCAACATTAACAACATATGCTGGGACTGTAATGAAGTCCTAATTTGTAAAATGTTCTCAAGGATGCTGTATTATTGATTAAAAATTAACATTTTCTCTTGCTCTAGAGCAATTAGTGAAAATGTAAGATAATGAATATTTATAAAGCTAAGGTAAAAACTTGATCATACCCTAAGACACCATTTTTTGTGCTTAATAGCAGCTAGGAAACTGCTGGCAAGCAAACCTTATATATTAGGTTTCCAAGGCAGAAGTTTGTTCATGGCAGTCTGGTTTACACTTAGAGCTGAGAATGCAAGAAAAGGGCAATTTCCTTCACAAAACCCAAAAGGCAGCAGCAATAGCACCAAACAAAGCACAAGAAGTCAAGTCAAGCTAACTTCTCATGCATATTCCCAAGTGTTTCTCAAGAGGTCAAACTGTCAAGTTAGCTAACACCTTTGATGAATTCTACAGCAATGCTAGTTACAGCTTTGCAGTTTCACTTCAGAAAAATAGTATGTGCATGCTGTATTGCACTCATTCACTGGGGACTCCCCTGATGGAGTATAAGGCAGTAGCTAGACATTTTATGTTGCTGGCAAAGATAAGATTTGGCCCACTCACTCTCAGGAACAACTTGTTTTTAAGAGCTGTTCTGCTAGCACTCTGCACTAATCAAACAATTATACCCATTAGCACCTTATCTTAATATCAACTTTTTAATCATTCCTTAGCCCAGAATGACCTATGAACAAAACCTTCCTATTTTGTATTTTCTGGCTTTGGTTCTCTTCCCCCAGATTTCATAAGCATAAAAAACCTCCTCTATACTTATTAAAGGGATTACCCCTGGACTAGCCATATGCAAGGTGATAAAACAAAATTGTCAAATCTTGAAGGCAGAGATGTATTTCAGATACATTCAATTCTTAGAAATTAATTACACTGGAAGGAGCACTTCAAAGTAGTTGCTAATGCTAACTTCTGGAAATTACAACAGAAAAAATACAAACAGCTGTCATTGGGACTTTTCCTCCAAATCAAGGAAAACATTACTGTTGTAGCCCATGGTCTTCAGAAACACAGAGATATATTAGATGGTCACCAGGCAGGGAAGGATCTGCCTGTAAAGGATGCCATAGCCTGTCAAAATATAAACATATCTCTTGCAACCCCCTGTCTTCAGCCTGAGTAGAAACCTTGGTGTACAGCCAGACAGGTGAGTATAAAATTTCTTGCTTACTTCTTTTTCTGAACCAGATGTGAATTCAAACCCTTTTTGAGAGCTGTTGTCTCAATCTTTCCATAAGATAACTGGGACTTTATGTGTCATGCTGAGAGCTCAAGGTATTAAGTTTTTAATAAAAAAAGATACTTTCCTCTTTGAGGAAGAGTCTTACATAACAGCCATGGCAGCAGAACCTGCTGATCTCAGCTGCAGCTGCAATACACATCTACCTGCAGCCTTCACAGAAACGCTTCTGACAGTGAGGGAAAGGTTATTAAAAGCTGTGGCTGTCACAAAGGGAAGCGTCATAGAAAAAGGGGTGTTTTTCTACAGCCTGAACCTTTTTGGAGCTATTAAAGTTGTTTTGGTTTTGGAGGGGTGGTTGTTGTTGTTGTGCTGGGGTTTTTTTGATGCTTTTTTCCCCCTGTAACGAATAGGTTATAGCAGGAAAAAATAGAATTGAAAAGAACCTTAAAATAGACTGCAGTGTTATCTCTCCTACTTACTTGCTAGCACCATAGAGCCATGGCTCTGCTTCTCTCAGGTAAAGCCAGTTTGTGGTAATTAAAATATTGACATTTATTTTCTGACAAAAAGGAAAGATTCGGTCCTTTTATAAGATAACTCAAAAAAACACCTTTTGTCAGCATTTTTTTCCAGTTAACTTTGTGTAGTATTAATAATGTAAGTTAATATTAAAGTTTTTAATTCAGTTCTCTACTGCAGAAGGGCTGACTATGGCATTACCAATCAGAAATAAATGCTGAATGACAGCTCATTACATCCATGTGCATTTCCTCCCCTTGTTAACTTCAGTAGATGTGACCTATCAAAGGATATTCCTTTGTATTTCATTAACTCAGAAATATGGGGGAAACACATAAGGGACAAGCATTTCTAACCAGAGGATTTCTGCTGTAAAAATGTTTTCTGTATCTTTGGTAACTTTTGTGTGAAAAGACCTTTCTTACACTTATGCCTAGTTTCAAATGCGCAAACTACACTGCTAATTTTAACAATAAATCTTAAAGCATCAAAATATTTGGCAATATTAAATAATGCTAGAAGAATAAAGGATAACAACATCTATTAAGCATTTTAAGCTCTAGTGCTTTTTAGCACTAAGAGCACTAACACACAGCCTTTGCCATCATGCGTAATCAGAGGCAATGTTCTTCATGTTCTTTTCAGTTTAAAAATATGAGGGTTTATGGTTTTGTTCCTTTAAAATCCTGGTGATTTTATCAGAAAAAATAAAGAGCCAGGAAAGGAGAGTGTCTATCTCAAACAAAAGACATTAAGCAACAGGTGAATGCTCAAATAATCAAGTGGTTCGAGAGATGAATTACTGCTGTGATAATTAACATGATTACAACCAAGTGAGGAATAAAGCTGTGGTGACTGTAAATATTCTAAGATGGACCAAACTGAATGGTAATTGTACCAACTACTGTTCTTCAATAATGCTCCTCAATTACAGGAAACACAGCCACAATTTCTGTGGGTTTGTTTTTGAAAGGAGCTGAGTATACATAGAAGCTACTAAAAATCCATTACTCCAGTCCTATGAATTTTGGTGAAATTTGGGACACCTTACACCTTGGAAAAGCGTATGGAAGTGGGCGAACAAAGCCTCCAGTTTTTAGAAGTGCTTTTACAGGGATAGTCACAATAAACTGGCAAATTTGCATGCCTCTTTTTTTTTCAGTTATGAACTACTAACCTGGAGAAATTCAGTACTATATTAATTTCCATAAGCTCTAAGTTATGGCAAAACAAGTTTCCCAGCAATATAACTTAGACTGTTGTTTCTCAGCTTATCTGTGCAAGTTTTCAGAAGAGCTGACTTGTTATCTTTTAACTATATATTCTACATCAGCATTTCCCAGGCCGACTCAGCCCATGGGTTTTGTTGTCTGACTCTGACTAGAATTACGACTTTCTTTACTAATTCATGCCAAGAAAACTTCTGAATGAATTATTCTCAGGTCAGTGTCAAAGGTGCCATATAGTATAAACACTTGTTTAGAGTTATCACTAATATACTTAATTTATTGAGATAAATAAGGAATCCCTTGGCACAAACAGTATTTTACACTACAGGGAGAAGGCTGTTTTGGCAACAGTCAGCATTATGGCTTCAGAAGTAATTACTGACATAAATCAATAGATGCTGGAAATATCGATTATACATTCACTGTTAATTCTCTGGCACTGTATCTCCAGGTTATGACCATCACATCTTTCACTTAAGTCTTTTTAAAAAGCCTAGAAATAAATACAATTTCATTCTCTGGCAAAGATTAAATAATCAGTTAATGACTAATAAGAGAAAATCTTTGCATGTCACTGCATCATCAGACTTTGGATGCTCCATGGAGTAATTTTTTACCTCCTTCTCATTAGTGTAAGATGCTAATATGGATTAAAGGGAACTTTCCAAGAAAATGAGAGAAATATGATAACTGTCATACGGTTTCCTAGTTGCATTTTTCCCTGTTCTGGTGAATGAAAGCTAAATGTCATCTCCCCATTTAATATGTTCTGCTTTGACTGGATTGGGCAGGAGGAATATATTCAAAGTTTAGATTGCTTTATAAAAGGCGAGGTTTTCAGCCTCAGTTCCTAGCACTGGGCAGTATATTAGCAGAAAAGTTAAGTGGGGTTAAATGGGAGTAAGGACTTAATTTCAGGGGATAATGGTACAGTAGTTAATATAATGTTTTGGAGTTTTTTGGGGGGAGTGAGGGTGTATGTACATTTGTTTATGTCAAGAAAAATTTTCCCAGATGAGAAAGACAGAGAAAGATAGAAGCTAAACTGGAGAAATAATAATATAAGGAACCAGAGAGACACACAGACACTAGGGAAGAGCAAAAGACATCAAAGCTAAATGGTCACGTTGGTGTAAGAAAAACTGAGCATATAAATAAATTTAATTTAAGAATTAAAATGAAATTACTAGTCTGCATAAGCAAGGGAGGCAACCATTCTAATTAGTTTTCAAGTGGAACTGGATGAATTTATTACCAATAATCCATCAGGCTGTCGCTATAATCACTGGAAACTGAAATCAGTTTTTCCCTGCTAAAGCACATCCCCTGAGCTTGCTCTCCCCAAGCGTATTGGTCTCCGAGAGCTTCATCCTGAAAATAGTTACATTTTCCTCTAGAAGTGCTACCAAGCCTCTTTTTCTAAAGTGAATCTCCTGTCATATCTAATTTCTTAATCCTTTCTAAGAGACACCAGTTTTTTTGTTTGCACCCACTGCTCCAGCCTCTGCCCTAGGTCAGGCACACGTATTTCTGCAGAACAGCCCCCACACATTCTCAGAGAAGCATTTCTTAACAAGGTTGCAGCAGGACCACATCAACAGGATGTACTTTTGCTAAGATCTAATAGAAAGTTGAATTGCAGATAACTGAAATTTTCCTTCTGTAGATGCTTTTCTTCATAGGCCCAGAGTCAAGGGCTTTCCAGAAACACTTCTCACTTAAAGAGACCCTAATGTAGCCCTACACTGGGGTATTTTCTTAGTAGAACATACTTATTTACAAAATGTTATTTACAAACTCCCTCCTCCTCAAGCATAGAGATCTTCTGTTTAAGATCTGTGTAAATGTGCTGGTGCAGGAACACCCCAGTGTGCTTCCTCTCTGATTTTCACAAGGCTATTAAACAGTGTTCACCCCAGAAAGAGAGAAGTCACTCTTTTCATCATTAAAAGGAAAGCTATGATGATCACAGCCATGGTAAGGTGATGAACAGTCAAAGTCACTTCCCAATCATAAAAGTCACTCAGATCTGTGTGTAGCACAACAAAAATTAAAATGCCTATTTAAACTGAAAATGGGATAATATTTGCCTGAATCAATATCATGAATGTGTCATGCAGTGCTTACAGATGTGCATGCCTTGGTTGAAAACAGATTTTCAGGCTGCCTATTATTTTGTTCATTTTTAAGATTTGGATATTCATCTCTGCCCCAAAGTGTATCTCTTCTTTGGCTCTATTGTATCTACATTAAAAGTAACAAAATTAAACTGCAGATTATCTCTTTTTGATTCTTTTGATTCTTTCTTATATCTGGGAAAAATATGCTGCGTAATGTTGTATGCCTGCACTTTTAAACAATGACTTTAAATACCTTTTTGTTTGTGCATTGAAATAAATGACATTTAAGAATAGACTGAGACTGACTAATGCAACCCAGTTAATTTAAAAATGGATGTAAATCAAGTTCATTCAAGTGGGGAGCCTGATCTGCTGTCTCTCCCTTGTATCACAGGTTTGCTCTACTTCACACTGAATATGGTAGACCATCCTTTTTAACCAGATTATTTAAATAGATGGCATCTGTACTGTGTAGAATTTATCTCTGGCCAAATACCATTACACCTGCTTTTGGCAATGTCATCAACTACAGTGACAGTCAGGTTTGTCCTGAAAGGGATGGCAGGAGCCTCACAAGGCCAGCTGTGGTCTTTCCAAGGCAACTAGACTTGGACAGAATGAGAACAACTTGAGATATGAATTGTTTTGTATACATGCACCAACCCTCCAAACACCAGCTTTCCCGCTGGTTGCTGAACAGAATTAACCATAAAAGCAGTTCGGTAGCTATTTTTAACAGGTTACTGTATGAGGCAGCCTGTTACACATGCCAAATATATGAACAGGATTTATGGCCTGTCAGGTAGTATCTCTCCACAAAATGCTACACAGTGCTTTGGACACAGTCTTTGCAACTTTCTTTTACTGAAAAAAAAAAAAAGAGCGGAAGCAATCCTCTTAACCAAGGTAAAAGATGCCCCATGTGCACACACACTCGTTTTACTTCATGACAGAACCCCTGTAAAAGAGGTAGCATCTGCATAATCAGCAGGTGTTCCCAAAGTCCCAAGTCTTCGCTCTTACAACAGATGGGACTGCTAATGACAGGGAGCCAGAACCCTACTGAGGAATCCCTCCTCCCAAAATACTTACTTTAAACAGGCACCTTTGAAACCTTTCAAATGAAAAAGCAGAACACAGAAGTTACTTTGCAATTCTTACTTTGCAGATAAAATTTGGTATTCCAACATACAGCCTGCTGAACAGAACTTTCTTTTTCCTTTTTCTGCAAAAATATGTAATTTGTTTGGTATTTATACTGTGATATTAAATTCTAGTTGCCTTCAGATTACACCTTTGGAAAAAGTAAAAACATCAGTAGGGGTTGGTTAAGAAAAGAAAGGTGAACACTATTTTTTTTCCCTTTTTCCTCACAATTTTGCGTCTAAAATAAGAATGTCTATCAAACTGTTAGCTAGTTATAAACTATCACACAACCACAGGAGTGTTATGATTGGTTCCACAGAATCCCTTCTACTTTCACACTGCTGCTCATTTCTGAATTGCTCCAACATAAAATTATTTCAGAGAAAGAATGGATTCCTAGGCAACAGATTCAATCAGGCTCCAGAATGTTTTGAATTCTTGCAATCATAAATATAGTTGATGCTGGGAACTGAAAAATTGTTGACATACTGTTTGTCTACGAGACGCACTGTGAACTGACTCAGCTATTGCAGCCACAAATCAATAAAGCACTCTGATGTAACCTACCCCACTTCCAGAATCATGCTTCATTACCTCCCTCTAGAAAATCTCTAGAAAATGTTTGTGGATTTTCTTCCTTCTTGACAGAGAGAAACATTTTTTTCTCACTAGTCCCAATCTCACTTCATTTTGTCTGGAACAGAACCCAGAGACTTTGCTTTAATGAGGAAATCTAGCCCAATACCTATTTAGGCATAATTCATGGACTATACTCCAACCTTGTTAACCACCCTTTTCATCTTTATGCATCGATCTCAATGGATGAAACAAGTACTGACGCTAATAACTTTGCTTCCCGTTTCCAAAGGTGGCTGAATGGAAATAGAGTAAATGCAGCTGAGCTCTCCTACGGACTGTGAGCTTTATTTTGTTCTCATCCCCTGGTAGTATTGTACAGCGCTTCTGACAGAAAGATTCTGAATATGCTATGCTGCTGTTATTTAACATCTGGTGCTCATTTCTATAGAACTTGACATTGCAGAGGCTTCTTGAAAGCAGCAAAGATGCTGCTCTGACATAAAAGGTAACATCTTCTAAAACATTATCTAAAAATCCAACCTAGAAAGATTCAGGCCAGTTCTTATGCACTTTCCATAAAGGCTAACTCCTATATTAATAAACTATGAAGAGGTGGAAGACTGAGTTCCAAACCTGCTGTATCTTCAGTGTATCCTACCATTATTTATTTGTTTATTTATTTTTCTGTTTATGTATTTATTTTAATACACGGCAACATGAACTTTCTTCCAACTTCCCATTATATCATATATACAATGTAATATGTACGTTATATGTTTAATATTGCATCCTATATAGACTTGCATATATCCTACAAATACTGGTCAATCTCTATCCTTGGTTGTCTTCCCTATATCATGCCTACTATTACAGCCTTACAAGGATCAAATGCTGCTTGTAACAGTAACTACCTTTTTTTTTTTTTTTCAGCTTGACCACTCTCAAAGTCTAACTGCTTTTCTAAACCATCTGAGTGATCTGACCTTATTAAAGAAGGAACATAAATTTTGGGGAATAAAATTGCCTTTGCTAATAAAAACACAGGCATTAGACTGTCTCATTTAGCAGAATTTGGATATTATCTGCCTCTCTCTGCAAATTACATTTGATCTTTGCCAAAAAGCAGAAATACATACTTTAATATGATACTATAGGACCTGTTGTGAGGTAACACAGTAAAAAAAAAATCATAACCAGGTCATAAATGTTAAAATGCAAAAGGAAGGAAATGCCTGTTATTCATCTTGCAGGCAGTATTCAGACATTCATGAAATTGAAAGTTAATGTACCAGGGACTTTCATTATCTGACCCATTCTGTACTATCCATTAGAATCCCATAGTACTGGAGACAGAAGACCAATATGTCACTAACACAAGAAGGAAAAGGTCACAAAAACTAAGCATCAATAAGACATTACTTCTCTATTAAATTTTGCAACACTCAGCAGAAAACACATTTGCTGAAACCAGAATGTTTTATTATGTAATGTAGCTAAATTGAGAAAAATATATGTTTACCAAGGCAAGGGCATAATGATTAGTTGTCGAGTGAAAATAATGACTTTTTCCCTTCCATTTCCTCATTAAAGAAATTTTGTTTGTTTAAAGGAAAAGAAAGGTATTGCATGGGGTTTATTTTTGCTTTTTAAGGCTATTTCTTACAATAGAGATATATTGCTCCTTTGGCTATAGCAAAGGTTTCCTTTCACACCACTGAAAATACAATATTTATTAGTATGTAGTAAAAGCAAAATAAATTTGCTTTCCATTTCCTCTAGTGGAATATTCCATTTATTTAGAATAGCTTTCAATAAAAACAATAACAGTACTACTGCAACATCATTTTCCTGTAGAAAGATGATGTACTGATTCCCTTGAGCTTTCTTCATCCCATTTCTCTCCTAACATTGTTGCCCAAGCTGCTCCACATACATTGCTCTTCCTACACAGCTGAGAAAAATGCATGGCAGGAACTGTGATGTGCAAATAAATTACTATGAAGCAACTTATGAAAAGACTCTTAACTTTACCATTTGCCATTACAGAAAATATGTGAGCATTCATGGTATTTATTTTATGTGTTGGAACTAGTCCATTCATGAGGCAAAGTTTGCTGTCAATGATCTTGGGAGTCACTCAGATGAAAACCTTATTCCTCATGCTCCTCTATCCAGTAATGGGTAAAAAAGACTTGTCACAATAGACTCATCCATGTAAATGAAAAGCAGGACAGGTCATTATGTGCTGATGAACATTGGACCAGAAGATTTCATTCACCAGTCATTGACTTGTGGGGAATGTCAGAGGAAAAATGGTTACAAGAGCTGTCCAAGTTCCTCCTTGATAAATTGGTTCAGTTGTTCTATGTATTTTCAGTATCACCAATAAACATATGGAAACCAGGATAAAACTTTAACTATTTCAATGTAAATAAGTATATCCAGGTCTTTCAGCAAAACAATATTTTAAAATTATTTGAAATGGTACAAAAGCAACCTGTATACTGGATAGAGTATACTAAAGGTGCCTGTAAAGAAGAGACAAAAATTGAAGTATGATGAAATTAAAGATATCATAGGAAGGAAATTTTCATTTGGGATTCCTACAAGTAGACTGGACAAAATGACACAACATAGTACAGCACATGTGATGTGAAGAGCTACTCTAAAGTGGCTGGAATAGAGACACAACAGATCACTACCATCTCCCTGCCTGCCCCTTCTACCCTTTTCAGTCAGGAAGGTTGGAATTTCAATTTAATTGTGCAAACCAGAGAGTGACCGAAGAAAAGCCTGACATAATTTCAAGTCAGCTGGAGCCCTATGATACAAATGTCTCTCTCTTTCCAGCATCTATAAAGACACCAAGTATTTGCAGTCTTTAATTGAAGATTTGCTGGTTTTAATTTTTTATTCTTTTTAATCACAGGAATTACTAGGAAAAGATAACTGCAGCTACAGAAATTCAAAACTGCAGAATGACAAAAATTAAACAAAATGGCTGGAAGACAAACTATTGCCTTGCCTTCAACTCAGGAACTCTTAGTATAATGGTTTAAACTCCTTGCCATCGTATCAGAGGGAAAGCCTCTCTTCTTTTCATCAGCTCTGGGCCTGGGCTTCCCAGTGCCCATCAGCTTCCACCTTTACCCAAGTCACCCTGGTTGAGACACAGCTGAATGTTCCTACTGGCTGACCAGTTTTACTCTTCAATGAGTGACAGAAGTGAAAGCTTGGTTGTTCTTGGGAAAAATAAACCTTCTCCTGCATCCTCTCCAGAAGGCTAAACTGAAGGAATGGTGACCAGGTCTAAAGGACATCCATCTTTCTTCACTCCTGTCTTTCCTTAATGATTTAAGATTTGATATTTACCCAATAAGTAGGAAGAAACATCTAAAACCCTCTACTGCTCATGAAAGAACACCATATCCAATTACAGTACTTATCACAGGGAAAGCATCTGCATTGACTTAAAACTAATCCTACTGTTTAAGGAGGAGATACAAGGGAACATTTAAGGCATTTTATACTCTTGCTTTGGTAAACACTTGGCAATGGACTGTGACACAATTTTTATTTAGAAAGTTGTCTTTTTAACAGTGCAGAGTCAATAGTAATGCAGACAAGGTTAGCAGTTAATGGCTAACCTCTGTCCAAGATACCAGGCCCTTGAGGCACATGGAATTTATGCAGAATCAGAGTTAATAGTGTTGGAAAAATAAAGACAAAACCTTGAATCCTTGCTACTTGATGCTGCCTCCTACCCAGTGTGCTCACTCTGTTTGCAATAACAAAGACAACTCAACAGTCCTTTTCCATCCTAATCTCCTGATTTTTTTTAATTTTTTTTTTACGGAAGCACAGTATTATATAACTGAAAGCCAAAATCACAGAAAGAAACTAGGATGAGATTTTGTCAAAACTACGCTTGTAAAAGACTAAAAGACAAGAAACATTTACTTTTACTTTTTTTTTTACATTATTGAAATTTGTTGTCTTGAAATATCTGGATATAACAGTAGCGGCCTCTCCGTGCCTATTAATCTTTAATAAGGGCTGGATTGAACTGGAGCATTGGATGACAGGACTGCTCCTCCTGAAAGAACCAGTCTCAAGTCTTCAACTCTCATTTGAAATAAGCATGTTTTTCACAAGACAACTTCTGCCTACAGGTGTGCTAATCTGAAGTTACCCCAAACATACAGACAGAAGACACTGAACTGCAATTCAAAGATTTGAAGTTTAGCAGTATAATTCCTTATAATCTAGTCAGTCTGCACTCCAGATAAACTTAGAAAACCAAGAGAATGTTTCCAACCACTTCAATTCTAAAAGAATTACTTCTATTTTAGTAGATTACAGTGCACCCACACCATATGTCTTTATATAAAGAGATCAGTATCATGGTACCAAGGATTAGAACATGAAATCTATATTTTCCAAAAGAAAATGACAGCTAAGATAACCTAGCCAGCTACATTTCAATAATAGGGCATGCCATATTGTTGTTTTACTGGGAAACAAAATACATGACAAGTAGAGCTTTGGTTTAGACTTAATGTGACTGTATAAAAATAGCTAACCTTCACCAAAAAAAAAACAAAACCAAAAAACAAAAAAATCCCAAACCTAAAGAACCTCTTAAAATAACAAGTCACTACACAACATACAAAATACAGCACCTGTCACCATGTACTACTATTTACTTTAATTAAATCCTACTGCCAAAACTCATTAGAGAAGAATCTGGTACAATGAAGAATAATAAATTCTGTTCATTCATATGTTTTTAAATTATTCTGCTCCTATAGAGCAAAAATGGTATTTCCTACCTTGGCTTCTTGTTAAGAGACTGCAAAAACAGTCACAACAATTCTTTCAAAATCTTGCATCAGTCATAACTGAGTTCACAGGATGAACTGCTAGAGCTTCATGTAACAGAGCTGCACAGGACACCCACACCATAACTGAATGTGGTATTACTGGAGTCTACACATCTTATTGCAAGAGATGTTGTAATTGTTGGCCAGGAGGGGTGACTGACACCGCCCCTCCTGTCCCAGATATCAGTGCAAGAAATATGGAAAGCTCCAAATTTTGAGCTGTGCCTAATTACCTGGTTTAAGGTCCTGGAAGGAGAAGGGTAGAATGAAATCTCAGCTTAGTGGCTAGATAATTTGCCCAGGAAGTTAAGAGTCTTGGATTTAATTCTCTCTCCATCTAGAGTGATTTTTTGGTAATTGCATTAACAGCAGGTTTAGGGGCTACTTTCTATTTAACTTGTTAAAGGAATACTACCATGAGAGTACTGAAAGGCTTACGATTAGGTTTGCCAATTCATCCCAACTAGTGATTAATTGTTGAAAACAAACACACACACACACATATGTCATCACTCCCTTATTTTACATAAATGAGAACTAGAAACAAAAAGCAGGATAGTCACCATAAAATGCATTGATGGAAAAATCTTCCATCAAATTATAGTGTAACACTAATCAATTACTGCATTAAAATCTTTATTATAATGTATTTTTATAAATTACTATTATGAAACTGAAATACTTAACAAGTACTTATCCAGAAAAATCCTTATTCTCCCATATCAGTCTATCTGAAATCCCACTTTTAAATTGTATTCTTTCTTGTTTAGATACAAAAGAATACACATCTTACTCTTTTTAATTGATATCATCTTCAGGTAAATATTATATAATTCCTGTCCTTTTTTGGGAGGAAGAAATGAAGAGACAAATTCTCAGTCCTGTAGGAAATCTAACCCATTTTGAAGCTTATGGGAATTGTTAGGTTTCACAGAAGGATACAAAATCAAACTTATAATGGAAACTTCTACTTTAATTATGGTGCAAATACTGATGCCACAAGACAAGGCTCATTATTGGACTGTTACTTAGGTTACCATGGCTCTCAGTGATATCCAAGGCAATACTATTTGAACTTTCTCACCAAAATTCCACATGGATTAAATGGAAATATTATAATTTTTTTTTAAGGAAGTTAGAGGAGACAATGAGCAAAGACAGGAAATTAATTTTCTGCTTTAAATTGGACCCTTACTTCAAATTAGATTCTGCAGGAAAGGTTAAAATCCATAGTGGAGGCTACAGCTCAGAGCACTTGTGGTACCCTCTATACATTCTCCCTTTTCCTTAGGTACAGGATTGCCTCCCTGTGTCAGTTCCCTATCTATGACAGGACAAAAATGACGACTCTCATCTGGTACTTCAAGGGATAAGGAAACTGTGCTGGCCAAGGGAAAAAAAGGACAGGACTTGGGCTTATCACCAGCCCTCTCTCCCTCTATTTCTGTAAAATGTCTCAGCTCATAGGGCACAGATGGAGCTATAAAAACTCAAGAGAGAGCTTCCTGCATGCCAAACTGCAGATTTTGTATGACCTCCTTATTTATCATTGTCTTCTAACACCACAAAAAGAAACACTAAACAAAATATCAAAATATCCTTTTCCTCAAAGTCATGAAAAAAAAATAAAAAAACCTTGCTACCCTTTCACATGATGTTCCATCAGTGGGCTGCACCCCAAGAGCAATAAATGGGGGTAGGAGGAAGGAATCGATACAGAGAAAAAGAAAAACCAAACAAAAAACCCCCTCAAACCAGCAATACAGATGCTGATAGAGATAGAAATTAAAGGAAGAGAAGAAAGAAGTGAGGTAGCAGTTATATTCTCACAGTCTACAAGATGAGAACAAGGTTTATACTAACCTTTGTGCCTCATCCTTCTTCCTGGACACAAAAATGCAGTATTAAATAGTTTCTGAACTGCTGAGAAGAAGGGGCAGCAGGCGTAAGTAAAGAGAAATAAATGGTGCCCTGAAGGTCTGCTATGTATCCAGGGTGCAGTTTTGTGTAAACAGCAGAGAAGACCTGAGGAAGGAGTGGAGGCCAGCATTAATTAATTGGATTTGGCCAAGATACTAGAACTAAGTGACTTCATTTGGCTGGGCGCAATTCAAATACAAAAGGGTTCAATACAAAAGGATGATTTTGAAGACAGAAATTATTTATTTCAGAGAAGTAAAGATACATGGATGGAAATTAACCAATTTAGGAGGAGAGGAGAGGAACAGGTAGCATCACAGAGTATTTCTCATCACCTTTCATATAAATTAGTTTAACACTTTATCTTTTGGGTTCTGGCAGATTTTCCCCTAGGAAGAATCCTTAGCAAATAGCAGCTGTAAATATTTGACTTGCTTAAACTCTTGGCAAAACACATTTCTAAGAAATCCAGCTACGTAAACAAATGTTCCAATTTGGAGTCAGTCTGAAACTAAGCACCAAATGGTACAATACCAATCAGATCGTCCGCAGTCACGTAACCTATGCGTGGCGATGAACGCGTGTTAAGAAGTATCTGAGTAATTTAAAATGCCTCTTGAGCCTCTACTGAAAATATGGCTTCCTCTTTTATTGAATTTTTAATTATTCCAAGTAGAAGATTTAATGCCAGATAGTCATGTGTGCATGAATTTTTCACATCTAAAGCTTTTAATTGTGTGACGCCCATGTTACAAAGCATAATAAAGTAATGCTGTCTGAATTAAATACTCCAAATGCCAATAGGTTGATGGAAATAATTTCCTCTCCCCTCTTTTTGCTTCTACATGACAAAGATAAAAATTAGCATTAATCATACACTGGCAAACAGCTCAGTGTATTTAGTTTGAGCAAACGCCTTTCAAGTGGATGTAAATCCAAGTGCACTGGGAGCGAGTAAGACTCTGCAGTCTTCTGGGCAAGTGAGCACCCCAACGAGGGTTGCTGGCATCCTCCTCTGTCACAGCAGAATGTTTAAGGTGGCAGGCATTTAAGGTATTCATTCTATACAGTGTGAATCAGTTTGTTTCTCACTTTCAGAATTTGTGTTTTATCCAACTTCTGTGTAAGAACAGCTGATTCCTCTTACCTGAGAAGACTTTTTATGGAAGAAGCCTCCACAGTGCTAACTTCAGACAAAATTTTCAGTTTAGGGTTAATGCCAGAAGAAAAGCTAACATTGGTTCTAAATATACCTTCCTTCACCTTAAACTTGAAGAGTCTGATCCTTACATTCCTGAAAACCAATTCATTTCACCCAAACAAATCAATCTCTATTTGCAGTCTGAGCTAATTTGTCAGAGATGCATCCACAAAATGCTTTTATTTGTCCTAATTCTGTTAGCTCATCTCATTTTCCCTTCTCCACCATCCCCTGGCTGAGGAAGAAGATCTAATTAAGACCCCTGTTAAAGTAGCACGGTGTTGGCTGGAACCTTCATTTGTACCCCTGCCAGCAGGGAATGATCGACATTAATAATAACCCAGATTGTAGCCGGTCCCAATAGTTACAGCAAAGCAATGGCTGATCCAAAGCCAGGACCAGCGTTTTAAAACAGGCAGGGAAACGAAATGGGCCCACATACCTGGCAGCAATAAGAATCCCTTCACTGATGGATAGGAATAAATATAAAGGCTGATAGCACGGTAATAAAACAATGATGATAACCCAAAATTATTTATTACAAGGCAAGAATGCTGCTGCTTGCTCAGGCTCTGCTGTAAATGGAAGCTGACATCAATGGATGACTCTCAGTGAGAAAACATGGACCATTTTAATTTGGGAAGTGTCATCTCATTTTTTAAGGTGAAAGCCATTATCAGAGGTGACAATGATCTATAGTGAATGAAAAGAAACAATAAACCCCCATACTTAACCCTTCAGTCTTGTACAGTTACTCCAGACAGTAACTTCCTCACAAACACTAAAACATCTTAGGAAGTTGAAAAATATCGATGACATCTTAGAAATCAAAAGTCTTATTTGGTTTATTCAAGAGGAACTAGAAATCACACCAATACAGTATGTTCTTTGAAGATAATACAATCAGCCTATATTATTCAGATAATTACTACCACTGAGTAACAGGGCACTCCATTTGAAAAAAAATGAAAGAGCACAGCATAAAAATATGGAATAAAGTAAAATTCTGATAAATTGTGTTCAATAACTCCTAGAGAATCCAGTCAGCAAGGGCAACATTTCTTCTCATTGTTTCCTGCCTTAACATAACTAAACCTATATTGATATATTTAAGAGAGATAATGTGCAAAAGAAGCCTTATGGCACAACCCATGTAAGTTCTGTGGCCTCCAGTAAAATGTTACCATAGAAACCCCTTTGCAATGAGAAAGGTGCTCTTTTGTAAAGGGCCTGGGGGTAAACTTTCAGATTCCCATGGCAACTGTTGTGTCTAAAGGCTAAAGAACCAGGTGCCAGTGTCTTTTGGAGCAGTATACAAGAGAAAGAAGGAAAAAAAAAACCCACCCAATATTTTCTTCACTGGAACTGGTAGTCATAGTTGGTAATCATTCAAGGTAATCATCTACCTGAAGGTGGAAGAGCTACAAGCAAGTATTTTGAGTTAAAAACTGTATGTGAGTGGGGTACTGAAGCTATGGAGAAAAAAAAAAAAAAGAAGAGAAAAGTAGCATTAATTAAAATGCCAGTGAATAATCTGGTTCTCAGTGAGTAAAATCTATAGGGACTTTATGATTTTTAAAGTTAGGGGAGGGACTCAAAATTCCCAAATATACTTAATACAAAAAAATCAAAATTAAAAAAAAAAAAAGTTCTTTTTACCCATCAGATTTTATACCACCTAAGTCAAGAAATTCCTTTATTTTCATTCACACATTCAATCACCACCACTTGCTGGGAACAGCTCTTACCGGGAGAAGACACTCTTTATAAAAGGTCAAGAGTCCAAGTATGCTTAAGAAGGGCTACACATTTCTCATGCTTCAGCAACTTCCCTATCACCTAATATAGAGCAGCCTGTGGAAATCCTAACAAACAGCAAACTTTTATTCAAAGCAGATTATTAGATAGTACTGTATACAAAGATACACCTCAGCTATGTTTGGACACTTTGTCCTTTCTGAAGGACAAAAAGGGTCAGTAAAAAATTGTGAGTATTTTCTAATGCTGACTGAGATATGTAATAATGCTTGCTGTCTCTAAGGTAAATCCCTCAGTTTCTTGTCCTGACACCTAGGTATGAATACTAGGAGAATGATAGAAAAGTGCTTGTTGATACCATATTGGTATCTATTAATACTCTGACAGTAACTGAATTATTACCTTTCAGTGAACTGTCTTGGGACTCTTATTCTCACTCTCATGGATCCTATTGGATCTAGTAAAACCACCAACCTTTTTGTTCAGATGGAGACACTTGTAATAATTAGATGCCTGTTTTCTGAGGTCTTTGAAATGGTCTTTAATGAGAACTTAGAAAATTACCAGCATTATATCTGGTAACTTTCAAAGTAATTAGAGTTCCTTGAGATCAAATACTTGGAAATTCTCAGAAAAAGAATGGTGAGTTTTTTCTTTATCTGAAGTAAAACCAGGAATATTTTTGTTTTAGAATAGCCAAACCTGGGCTGAGAATTAAAAATTACAAAAAATTTGAAAGGTGTCTTCAGCTGAAAGATTCTGTCACTGTACACAGATGTTATCGTTATCAACATACTTATGCATTTTCTGTCATAGTCCAAACACATATTGCAGCTAGAGGGAAAAAACCAAAACAAGTGGACAGAAAGGTATTGCCTTGAATCAGTCAGTACTATGGCAAAATTCAGCTCAGAGAAATGAAAACAGAAGGGCAAGCTTCCTATTAGGATGATATCATGAAACTCCAGGACATAAATATTGGTTTTTCCAAACCAAGGAGACTCAGATTCTCTGAAGATAAGGTTCTTCTCATCAGCTGGGAGGAGGCAATACCATGCAAATTCTCCTTCTGTTACAAAGAAATTTAATATTCAACTGGCTGACACCTGTTTGTTCTTAACAAACATAATTTCCCTGATCACTTGCAATCTTAGCCCTTATTTACAGTGATTTCAACGTAATTTTTATCCTTCTTAAAGACACACACGTTCATGGCATTTCAGAAGGAACTCCATCAACATTTTAAATAGTTGATACTACTCAGTACAAGAACTAGAAATACCTTATCATACATCTTTTGCTATTGCATATTTTGCACAACAAAATCTCATCAGTTTTTCATAAACATCCTATGAATGCTTAATGCACTTAAGTCTATTTTATTCTAAATGACAAGGGCTCAGAATGTAGCAGACATTATTATTTGCTTCTGATACGCGGCTTTGTCTCTTGTACTATTAAAATCCATCTCTTTTTATTCATTTCAGCTCTTCATATTACCCAGTTCATCCTACTTGTTATTCAACTCCTACTCTGCATTGAGATTGACCCCATCTCTGTTATATCAGCAAATTTCATTCGTGAGTCAAGGTCATTAAGGAGAATATTAAATAAGATTGTTCACTTGATGAACTCCTCTAATATCCTTTTCCCCTGAAATACTTCCACTCTCAAGATAACTCATCATTCTGGGAAGATAAGGAGGATACATGTAATAGACAACGGGTCAGGAATGAACTCAGTTGCTTGAAGCCTCTTCCTGGAACAGCAATAAACTGAAAACTGTTACTGTTATGATGGGCATTACATATTAATGTTACTGTGGTACTGGTGGTACCTGACCTGTCTCTCATGCTGTAGACCCAGATGTGGCCTGGCCCTTTACTAAGCCACTACATTTTGTTACACCAAGTCCATCCCAAGCTATGCCCAGCATGAGGACTGTGCTGGAAGCATAACTTGTGTACACCAGCAAAAGGGACTTGTACCAGCAATATGCCAGGTGTGGGATCAGGGGCTGCTGAATGGACCTGGAGAGAAGCTGGGAGTCACTGATGAGAGAGAACGCTCACAAGCTGCAGGAAAAGAGCTGGTAACAAGAATCTCCCAGAGGAACACCCTCATATCCACAATGAAAGCAAGACTGTCTAGAAGACAACAGGGTTAGAGAGGATAGAGACCCCTAGACTCTTAAAAGGCAATCTAAACATTTTCAGACCATCACAGAATTTGCAGTATCATGATTCTTACTTTTTAGTACCAATATTATGAAATTTTCAAATGATATTATGCATGTAAGCACAATAAAATTCTGCAATTCCTAAAGCTTTGATGAAGTGGTTTTATAGCAGTGCAACAAAATATTGCCCTCTTGTCCTTTGGTGCTGAAGGTCCACAACTATTTAGCCAATCCATTGGAGCTGGCAATGAGGCGAGAAATTAGACACACTCAGCAATTGCTGAGTGATTGCAGGTGAAGCCAATCTGGCACAAATAAAGAGAAACTGGGAAGAAAGAAATTTTTAAAAAGCTAATTGAACTTCTTCAAGCATATTCCAGTCACTTTTGTGCCTGTTGGGCTATGCAGATTGGCAGTGCAGTAAAAGCAGGTGTGGAGAGGAGAGGTCCCCCAGTAGAGGGGAGGCCAAGCAGCAGCTGTGCAGGCTCACAGAGCATGCTGGAGTTTTCTGGTCTGTAGTTGAACCGTGATGTGGAAAATGAAGGAGGAAAAAGAGGTGAAAGCAAAGGTAAAATGGGGAACTGAAATAGATTGATCGCATCTGAGTGACCTTGGTTCAAGCACACTGCCTCATGATATATGGAACTACAAACCGATTTTTGAAGCATATTGGTCTATTTTACAAGGATTTATTGTCAAAAATTGTGGTTTGGTTGCAAATAGGCTTACAAGTGCTCACACGGAAATTTGATACAGTAAAGCAAATTCTTGCATTTCTGTTGCTTCTCTGCTGTGGCACAGAAGCCCTGAGCTGGCTTAAAGCAGCTGTACAGATACATCCCAAACACAGCCAGGTCGGCAGTACAGGAAACTGATTTACAGAACAGCCTGATGGGAAGCTTTTCCTCTGACTCAGTTTTTTGGTCAGTCTGAGGAATTCACAATTTTGAGTTAGAGTTAAGCTTTAAAAATTGTTATAAATTGAGTTTTAAAAGCCACCACAAATACCTCTAAGAAAGATAGAAAAATATTTTTACTATAGTAAATAGTAAAATAGTAAATACTGGAACAGAATAGTAAAAAGTGGTAAAACCCAGTTAAACACAACTTAATTTATTTGAACTTGGAGCCTAGCAGTATAATGGAAAAAGAACTGTGTAGTCAATAGCCAAATGAATCAAGAATTTTTCTGGGATTTTAACAGAACCTAGAAGAATTAAAAAGCCTCTGAAAATCACTTTCTTAGAAAAGCAGATAAGACCGAGGGCTTTAAAGAGAAGTCAGTTATCAAGCAGTTTCCAAGAGGAGATGTTGCATGCAAAGGCAAGATACCAGAATTCAAGGTCAGGATTTTGACCAAGTAAAAAACTATTTTCATTGCTATTTCATAGCTATTTCAATTAATATTGGATATTAATCAATGTGAGAAAGCAGTAACAAAAGCCTGGAAGTTGTCAAAAGTGTGATCCAAAAGAAGTTTCTAATGACAGTATCAAGCACTGTATCAGCATACAAGAGAGTACTTGATTATAAAATCCTCATGGAAGGATACACTAGTTAAGGATTATATCAAAAGCCTGCAGGAAGAGGTTAGATATGCAACATTTCTCAGTAATTTCATTGTTTTAAAAACGTGAAATTTCTATACTGATGTCCCTTGCTTTGGCCCTTCCTGGATTAATATGACAGCACTAATAAATGGATGAAACTGAAAAAGTTTTTTGCTTCATTTCCAATGCAGTATTGCACAAGATTCTTAGAACTCTGAAGTTTAAAAATATTGTGTGTATAAAAAGAACAGCCCTCACCCATAAAAAGACCAGTGTATTTATTTCACAGTAAGGGGGAGGTAATAGGTGCTTTTTAGTGAAGGATATGGATTATTAAATGTTTGAAAGGAGGTCACATCAGTTTACAAACCAGCACACAGTTGCAGGAGCCCTTTGCACTTGCCTCACCCCGCAGTGAGAACCTGTAACTATTCAAGTAAGCAAAGTCATGACTTCAAGTAGGCAAATCACATTTGAATCCCATAATATAGAGGCAGAGAAAGAAAGGCTGGAAACTGCCTTCCTAATCAGTTTCTAAGATGGGGAAACTAAAATGTTCTGCTATAAAAATAATTATCAGTTCTGCAACATAGCATTCAAGATATAATATTCTCTCTGCACTATTCTTACTTAAGTTCTTCCTGCAACTGAATTAAGCATGATTTTATTAATCAACATTTAAATTTCATATATGAGACCTATTTTAGAGCAAGCTATTTGTTCATAGTAGGCACAATTCTTCAGGTTTTAAAAATTTCCTTTTTCATTTCTGCTATTTTTACCATCTTAATAAGTGAAGTAACAAGTGCATGATTGACCTCTTTATGAGAAAAATCTAATGTGTAAATTAGTAAGACATCCTAAGGTTCAGTAACTAAAAGTGACATGAAATTCCCTTTTGCTTTTTAAGCTAATTATCTAATTGATGCATTTGCTTCATTAAGCTTTAGGTTTTATTTCTTTTTTCAAGTAGTAAAATGCTAGCTGACATGCATTTTAAAGAGATATCACTTTCAATGGCTTAAGAAAAACCTTAAAGTAGATTTTCTTAGAAACTTTGAGCAAATAAGTTTTCAATCATGATTTAAAACAATGGCACACTGAACATTTTAAAGGCTGCACAAATACTATTCAGAAGAACACAAGCTGAATTATCCACCTTGAGTATCATGACACTAGCTGTGCACAAAATAAGTTCTTTTCCTGTGGCAAGATGTATGGACTTTTAAAGTGCAGTTTTACAGAACTGAGAAACTAGACATTTCAATTTAATATACATACACAAAAATTACTATGCATATTTTTACAAAGGAGAAAAATTAGTACCTGATAAATATAATTATTAAAGCCAGTAGAAGAAAGTGAACCATATGTGAAAGGCCTATTCTCTTATAACAGGTGAAAAGTATTTTCAAACAAAATTAATGTTAATCATATCAGGCTACGATGCATATTTTAATAGAATAAAGGTCACTTACTTATTTGAGCTGTCATAGGGGATATTATTGCTTTTTCACAATGGTGTTATTTTTGTTGAACTTGATTAGTGATAGTATTGAATACAATCATTAAATATAATTATAATTACATAGTAGCACCACACAGATTATTGAATCTGCTAGCTAAAAAATGGATTTAAACTTAGCAAAGAACAAAGCAGCAATACCGTTTTACATAAGTTTGGAGAGGTATGTTATCTATTCTACTTGCAACTCATTATCCATTCTGCCTGTATCACTAAAAAAGATTATGTCTACTTTTCACTGAAGTTTCTGCTTCAGAAGCAATTAGAACACAGAATAGACTATAAAATATCTTAGATTTCTGGAGGGAAAAATACTTGTATGTAATTAATGGAATTTTCAGCCAGCCTTGAGTAATTACTAGTAAGGTCTATCTGCATCAAGACCAACAGGCTTCCAGCTACCACTGCCTTTTCCAGTTTTCATAAACAACAACATCATCATAAAGGATGGAATGAGGCGTCCCACCTTTATTAATGTGGCTGGGGAGGGAGCAGAATATTAAAAGAAGTCAGAATGCAAAGGAATACTATTTTGGAAATGTAATGAAGAGAGAAGTTTGAAAGCTGCATTGACTGTTGAGCAAAACCTAGAAGCAAGTGGACAGAAACCTGTTTTAAATCTGACTTTTGTGTAACGTCCTTTTTTAAACTATGTACATATGTTTCTGAAGTGTCAGGGTGAAAGGCAAAGCCATTACTTTGCTGTTCAAACCAGAGCCTTTTCAGGAAGGGGAGTGCTTATTACACAACAACCTTACAGCAGCATCATGAAAGGACCCATTGCCTGGTTAGAGATCTACGTGCAACCTTCTTCAAGGGATCTGTCTTACTAGTAGAAATCAGACTTCCATTATGAAGTGTTCTTACACTCTGTGGTGGTTTGATCGTGGCTGGGTGCCAGGTTCTCAACTTTATTCCTGATTCTCTACCTTCTCCTCCACAGCAATGCAGGGAGATGGGGAATGGGCGTGTGCTGGTTTTGGCTGGGGTAGAGTTAATTTTCTTCACAGTGCCTAGTACAGAACTGTGTTCTAGATTTGTGCAGAACACAGTGTTGATAATATGGAGATGTTTTGTTACTGATGAACAGAGCTAAGGCCCCTTTTTTTTTGGTACTGCTACACTGGCAAAGAAACTGAGAGTTACAATCAGTTTGCCACATATTAATACTATTGCTTTCTTCTCAGAAAGAGGAGTCCTTGCCCTTGCCTGTGGGGTCCCTCCCATAGGAGACAGTCCTGCATGGACTCCTCCAGAGTGATTCCTTCCCATAGGTTGCAGTTATTCACAAACACATTATATTTTTCGCATAAAGAGGTCAATCGTGCACTTGTTACTTCATTTCTTTAGGGTGAATAAATAATAAACAAATAAATAAATAAATCTGTATTTTCTTCTATGCTTCGTGGCTATTATTAGTATAACAGGTTCCAGGATAAACAGATCCACATCGGAACAGAAATTAGTCTGTGAGACTCCAGAGCTAAGCCTTTAATCTATATCGGCATCTATTTCTTACAGTTTTGGCCTTCCTGGATCAGATGAATTTGTGTACTTGACGATGTCTCTATCTCCCTGCTGAGTCAGCTACCCCTGTTTCCACCTCTTGACTGCTAGCTTCTTTTATTGTATTTGGCTTCTGTAACAACTTCCTTGTTCATCCACAAAGGTTTCTTGCTAACACTGCCTCACTTCCTGCAGGTTAGACAGGACCACTACCAAACTTGAAAGTGGAGATTCTGGAAAATCAACCAGCCCTCCCGGACACCCCTTCTATCCAGGGCCATATCCCACAGTGTTATTCCAAGAAGATTTATCAACATGTACGAGCCTGTTCTCTTGAAGCATAGTGTTATGATCCTGCTTTTTGCATTGTTAAAGCCTTGCAACATCCTGAACTTCTCTATTTCATCATCACTGCAGAAAAGATTGCCCACCTCAGGCTTCAAATTCCCAAGCAATTCTTCCTTGTTTGTAAGTATGTTGTTCTGCAGAGTGGTATTTTTGTTTACTAATTGATCACTTTTCTCTTAAGTGAACCTTTTTTCCCCCTACAATTCACATTTTCCTCCGTGTTGTCGTCTCTACACAGGAAAGATTGCAAGGCAAAACCAGCAGAATCATAAAGAATGAGAGCCAAAGGACAAGGGGAATTATAAAGCAACTGTCAGTGGTATGGTTTCCTATTTGAGCATTCATGCAGCACTTGAAAACCAGCATACATTAAAATGCAGTCAGGTATTTTCTTACACAAATTCATCTCCAGCTGCTCAGCAGGCTTAAAATAAATTTTCTAGCATCTCCTGTGGCAGATACTCAGGTGGTATGCCTAAATTCAGAAACAGTGCAATGGGTGATCTGCTTATTCTGGTAATTTAACATGGCATTGCATGATGAAGGTGTTTGTCTCATTGTTCCATATGACAGCAGCATCCTTTCTTTGCCCTGTCTTGGGAAGCTGGCTGTGAAACTCACTGGCATTCAGTCAAATTCTGCAGTGGACCAGACAGCAAACTATAGTTCAGAGTCCAGTAAGGTCTGCAGTGTGCAGGTTTTACACAGTGACACCTACCACCCTGTGTCACTGTGCTCAGCAAGCCTCTTACAGCAGCCCACTCAGACTGCCACTACATTTCTCATTTTGATTCTGCACTTACAATCCCTTCACTTGTCGCCCAAAATATGCAAAGCAATAAAACATCCTGAAAGTGGGAAACAAACAGGCACCAAAAATTAGTTTCAGTAACCCTTGCTGTGTGGAAATTGAATGATAACACCCCCCACAGAGATGTAGAGATTTAAAACTAATAATATCTGTTCATATCAATGATTCACCATTCAGATCCTGGACAGTATGTAAATACCAGGCTCCCTATAGTGTCTCTAATAATTTGACTATGCTCACTTTTAGCTTTTCCACCTCAAAACCATTTTATATGATGTAAAAGTTTGGTTTAAATCAGATTTTAAGTTTTATGGATAAAGAGACTAAGGATCTGGGCTTTCACACTAAACACAGTATCACTTTTAATGATCTCTTCATTAAAACCATTACAAAAGAGAGAAAAAAGCCTGTATTACATGGCAGAGAAACCTTTAAGCATTTATTAATCAATCATTTAACACTGCTATATGTGATTCCCATGTACCAATGTGAATTTAATAAGAGAAAACTTGAGAAGCGTTTGGAGCTTTAAAGGAATTTAGCTACATTGTGTGATGCCTCCCATACATAGCATGATGGGAAGCTGTGGATGCTAAGATCAGACAGAGGTTTGTAACTCAGAAGTTGTGTGCATACACAAGAAGTGTATGTACTTTCTTGGTGTGGTAGAGAGAAAATAGACACTTAGCAATTAATCATTCTCCTATCCCTTTGCAACTTTAAATATTTCAGACTGATACATAAGAATAGAAAGTCCAACAGATCTTTTTTTTCTCTTCCCTTTATTTTTCCCCCAGCATCTCAGCTATTGATAATATCTAGAGCTTTCTGTTTGCTTTAGATAAAACAGAATTTTACCAGCTTGGTCATAGAAAGAAACCAATCTCACAATCAAAAATATGTTACTTAAAGATGCACACACACACACTTCTTAACAAGATACAGCCACTACATCTCATCTACACATTAGCAACTGTGTCATGACCGGCTTGCTCATGTGTAGCTTCTCCTAGTTTCTTAACTTCTCCACTTCCAGGGCAGACATTTCAGGATATGCTTTCACATAGGAAAAATATTTATACATCTTTCAGGTTTTCTTTGAAACATTCGCCATCTTTCACAGGCCGAGTTAACACAAAGTTTTTCCTGAAAAAATTACAGCCTTTATCCCTTCTGGCTCCATCTCGGTTCTGCCTACTCACTGCTAAACACAGCTACTTCCAGGTAAGTTTGAGAGAGTGGAAATAAAGTAAACCCAGGTTTGTGTGCTGTATATCACTTTTACTATGCAAATGATTGTTTAGAGAAGAATAAAAGGCTGTAAATATTTTGAGAAATGGGCCCCCAGTGCCTCTTCAGTCTGCCAAACGGCAGCGCGTGCTTTGTAATTATGTAATATAGAGAATACCAGCTGGTTTGAATCGTTCTCAGGGGCTTTGGATGATATCGAAATGCTCAGCTCCCCCAGTGAGAGCCATAATCAAGCAAGTAATACCGTAAAGTCAGACCAAATTGACATTGAGTTGTTGGCTCTTAACACACTTTAAACCAGATGTTAATGCTATACACTGTGATTTTAAAGGTTTTTTTTGTCTTTTCTTTTCTTAGATAAAGCATTATTTCTCTGACAAACGAATACTCTTGTATATAGACACAGTCTCAGATGTTGCATTTTACATTTTCTGAAGAAACAGACAGGCCATTGCTATGACATAGAACAGAAGGGGTACTTGTTTTGCTATCAGAGTAGTTTTGGGAAACAACCAGCACAGGCACTGTTATGTATTCAGCATGACAGTGGCTAAAATTGGAATCTTAGCAGCAAACTTGTCAATTCCTACAGTGGTACTTACTAAGAAGAAGTGGTAGCTTTTTTTTTAATGCAAAAATAAGCAAGCATCTCCATTTAAAAAGTAGTTGCAATGGGTTCTCCACTGCTTTACAAAGCAATAGACACCTAGAACTTCTCCAGACCTTGTGGTCTTTAGCTATTCACAAAAATATATTGTGAAATTATAGGATTATATCAATTTTGTGCAATCTAATATAGAAGCTGAGAAAGGTCTCAAGCTGTTAGTACAACTACTCCCCTTCTGAAGCATCACAATTAAACAACTCTCCATAGAGATTATGTCTTCCTTCATATTTTTCTTACAGTTGTGCTGAGAAAACTTTCAGTTTTTATGAGAAGGCAAAGAGCTGCTTCTCTTTCCATACAACATGCTCCCGGGTCAAAGACTCTGTAAGCCAAAGAATGAATTGTGAACCACCCATCATGTTTCCCATGGACACTGACTGTTAGTGGAGCTGAACTTAGCTACATAGGCTGCTCTTCTTGCTGTTTAAGTTTAAAAACCACCTCTCACTCCCTGCAGGTGTCTAATGCAATAGTGGGATTGTCCAAACAGCAAACTGCACTTTGCAGTATGGACTGGAGGCCCAGCAATCATCTGGGTGAGCCAGCTCACTGTATGGGTGCTCAACAGCCAATTCTCCCACATGACCAGGGAAAATTTTATACAATGCTCATGCAAATCCTATTCACAATTTATAATGCTCTCACAGTATTAGCCAAAAATCTGCCAAGTCTGAAGGACCCAAGAATGGCTGCCATGCATTACATGTATCATGAGACCAGTCCAAGTTCCTCTTCATCCTCATCCCCCTCTCCTAGAATTACCAGTTTGCCACTCTGATCCCTTGACAGCCATTCTGCTGGTTTTAAGCTGCTTTGCATGCTGCTGTCTGATCTGAGATGTGAGAAACAGAGTGCTGTGTGATTATGTGTGCTGTTAGACAAAGCCACTGCATACGGGATAGACATCAACAACCGCTTGGTTGAAAAAAAATGAAAGAGATGCAAAAATGTCCTAACCCCTGCTGTATACTGTAATATCCTGAGGTGAATCAGTGACATTTCCTCCCTGAAACACAAGTATAGAACAGTTCTTGTAGAAATTTGTAGCAATTCTTCACCAAAAACCAGTATAATATTTTTATTCCCCTTGAAAAAGCACTAAAAACTGTTTCAAGTATTATCAGTAGCCTCCTGCTAGATAGTCATGTTAAAACAGCAAATAGACAAGCCCCTGGGTAATAGGAATAAACAACCAATTATGTTATCAATTATTCAGATGGATAACTACTTTAAAGAGGACAACACAGCTACTTTAATATTTAATAATATTTAAGACACTAACAAACTGCAATGTCACTTAAGATTTTTATGGTCTACTGGGCAAGTGTTTTTTGAAAGAGCACATAAAAATAAAGGAGTATTGGAGAGACTTCTATTTGGATTATGAAAAGATTTTATCAGTATTTCAGGTGAGATTTTAAAGCTACTTTCCACAATAATCTTCTATCCCAAATGCCTGTTATAAAAAAATATGGTAGCCTTGTATTTCAATAGTTAACATTTTGTTTTCTATTGGGCTTATCTTTACTCTTTTTTCCTTATCAGTTCCCTTATTTCAGTATACAAAAAACTGGCTTTCAATCCTTCTTTTCCCAATGGGAGTCCATATCAAAATGGAAACTTGTAGGGAATGGGTGCTGAGATTAACCTTTTTCTTGAATTTAGCTGCAATTAAAAAAAAAAAAAAAAAGGAAAAAAAAGAAAAAAAAGCAAAGCAAACCAAAAAGCCAAGAACAAGAAGATAAAGAAGATATCCAATCAGCTCTTGTATGCATAAAAAACCAGTTCCCTTTGAGGAATGCAATAAAAATGTATGGAATCACATTTTTGTGCATAGGATATCAACTCTACTGGTATTATCTGTTGTATCAGGTTTTTTTTTAGTTCCATTTATTCAACAGAAAGGAGAGATATAGAGATTTCTGCCCTGATGAACATTCAGAAATTTCTTAATTTCTTTACAGGAGTGCCTAAAACTGGACTAAATCTATACTTTGATATCCAAGATGTTTAGCTTTTTGGCATGAGTAACTAACAGCAAGGCATTGATCACCTCATGAAATAACTGAAGGTAGGTTTTTATTCCATGTCTATTAAAGAATGAAAGCATCTCTAACTCAGTAGGCAATTCTTGTATCATTTTAGATTAAAATCATTGGTATCAATATGTGCCTTTTCAAGCCCAAGATCCTGTGGCAGGTTTGATACACATAATTTCCAGAGTTAACCTGGAGCTGAGTGTGGTATCTGAGCTATAGTCTCAATGCTTACATATTTTCCTCTAAAAGACAGTTATCCCCCAGGTTTCTTTCCCAGAATCTTCTCCTGCAACCATGCTTCACTGATTGCTTGTGATTCAAGGACATGACTGTGCAGGAAATTCGTCACAGCAGGCTGGAGGGGTGTTCCATTTATGTTCAAAAAACCACAGACTCCACAGTAATATGTCTTCAGCCTTGCTCCAGCACAGCAACTACACAGCAAACAGCTCCTTAGAAAACATCAACAACTGACTTCCACTGGGAGCAAAAAGCAACATGATTTTTGATTCATGGTGTGATGCCTGGCCTACTGATACAGGCATATTTAGAAAAGGGTTTGAAAATGGAAGCAATTTAACTGCACTGAAGTTTAAGGTAATAAAAGCTTGTTTCTAAAGATACACACAGTTTTTAGACCTTAAATATCTCCAAGAAGACTATGCCATTTCTTTGACTAAACTAATAAACATGCTTGCTTTGCTAAAATTTATTTATATATGTATTGTTAATTCTGAAAAAAAATCCTTGCATTTGTGATTTTTTTTTTTGGAGCTGCTCCTCTCATGTTTTCTAGGAACTCATTTAATATTCTGTGGAAACCACAAAGTATTAAATATGTCACTGTTTTGGTAAACCTAAAAATCAGCCATGTACTTTATTCCAGCACAACTACACAGTGACTGAACTGGAACAAATAATAGGTTTCAACTAGATGACATTTCTCATTTTTTATCACCACTTCCCCAAGGGCTGTATGCCAAATTGGAGAATGATAAAGTAAGGGGAAATTATTTAGTAGGATGGATGTTATCAGAAACATGGGAATGTGATCTAAGATCAACCAGAATAAAATCACAGATGGCAGGTATACAGCCATTAGAGAATACTTAGCAATAGTAAAAACTTCAATTATAAATGGAAATGATAAAATTTCATTACATACCAATAAGACTCAAATATTCAAGCAATACTTGAACTTACAAAGAGCACAATGTGGTACTCATCACATGAGAATGCAGAAAGATTTTTTTCACTGTGTGAGTAAATTAAGGGTATAAATACACAATATAGACTAGGGAAGGAAAAAAATAATTTAAAAGGCTTCTTTTTTATAATGACCTCTCAAAACTCTACAGAGATGAGTGGAGAGAAATTTCAACAGCTAATACCAGTTTTTTTTATAAAAAACCCTTAATATTCAAGATACTTAAGAAATTTGGAGGCAGTCTAACATTTCATTATCCAACAATGGCAAACAAAGAAGTATGAATACTATGCATAATGAAAGAAAAGATTGCCAAAGATCTGATTTCTAGAGGATGGGAAAACTACATTTGTGGTTCTATAATGAAAGTCTTGGCAGCCATGCCTAATTCTACTATTTTAAGAGGTTATAAATCGGTTACTACAGACCTGGGATATTCTTAGAATTTTGTATCGATTCAGCTATAATCACATTAACTACAAACTAGAAAATAGTACAACACCAGACAACAGCAGTAAAGAATGCAAGAGGCATACCAAACGACCTAAAATTATCTAATAATATCTAATCATTCTCAAAATACTGAAAGTGCAGTTTTATAATGTTCAGTACTAGAGACAGCCCCACTAAATTTTCTTTAAAAGTATGAAGGAGTAAATTAAAAAATCCAACAAACAAGATTGCTGATTTTTCAAATTACACAAAGAATGCTTGTAAATTTAGATCTGCAGAAGGAAGTAGTGCATAGAAACCAGTTACTGGGCAGGTAGCATATCTAAGAACCATGAATATGACACACACTAACAGAACAGGAAGTTTGAACTCTGGAAAATGATGAGGCTGGAAAAGGTTCAAAGAGAACATAAACTTGCAGGTTGATGTTATGGTAAAAAGTACTAATTAAATTCTTGGACAGGAGCAAGAAGTATTAAGCAGAAATAATGACTTCACCACAGTTCTAAATTGACATAAGGGCATTTCACATGTACTTGGCATGCATAAGCCCAAAATTATTTTCAGAAACTGAAGAAGCTACAAGGAGAATTTTTAAAAATAATTTGGTTTTGATATCACTGCATAAAATATTCAGAACCAATCCATATGTACCACACATCAAGATAATTATTTCAGGATTATTAGATAAGAAGCTTTGTGAGTCTTCCTTATCCTGCCCCAGTGCCTCTATCCCATTCCCATGCCTGAAAGGTGCTACTGCCTCACACTGCAGTTCTGCAGGTAGGAATCATCCCAAAAATGGTGGGGTACATCCTCCTCAAACCATGTATTTTCTGACTCCCTGTATGAAAAGGCAGAACACAGACTGGACTCCTCAACTGGAAACAACCCTAGGTCAGGTCACAATGGCCAGTGCTAACCCCTGAAAAAAGACAGAAATAGCTGGAGCCAGACAGTTCCAATGGGAAGCTGGCATGATGTTTTAATGTGGGAGTGCACAGGTACCAACACCATTGAGAGCTCAAGAGTGTGGCACTTCAGTCTCCCTGTTTGTGCCTACTGAATGCCATCTCAGTCTGGAAGCAGTAGTGAGGGGAGCTTGGGAGAAAGTCATGCTGTGTTTGCAGGACATATCCACACCTGCTTTTTATGATGAGTCGATTCAGTATTAACTGCTCTGCAGAAACACTGATGTTTGTCTGACTCTGTTCAGGTAAAAATCTTAACAAGGGAAAAATCTACTTGAAAATTAGCCATATTTACAGGCTATCTTTTCAAATTTTATTTCTGAAATAGGAAGACATAGATTGTAATGGAAGTTTTTAAAAGATTAAGGGAAAAAGATGTTTAGGTTTTTCTGTAATTCGCATAAGACATTCAGCATGTACCTTACAGATTCCCCGGAAATACAACAGTAACTGTCCATCACTTACACGACAGATGACATCAAGAACACCTACAATGTGACTGCAGATTGTGTGCACTAGGAACGATTATGGCCATGAAAGCAAGGAAATTCCCCCTCAGAAAGAGAATACTGACATACCTATTCCTAAGTAATAGACAGAAAAATTATATAGAGACATAATTAATTAATTAATTTAATATAGAGAAAATTTAATATGGAGATACTTGCTATATTTGAGCTGTGATATGAACTTTTTCCTCTCTACACTTGTCCCTTCATTAATAAGCACCTTTAGATTCACTCAGCTACAAATACTACAGAAGTTTAAAGACTTAAAAAGACTTATGCATTAGAAGAGTTGCTTTCAGTTAGATGCACTAGCATTGGAAGAAATAAGCCTTTCTAATTAGGCATTTAGGTATACTTTCAGAAAAAAAAAGATGCAAATACTTAACAAAACACTGTTTTTATAAAAAAAACCCCAAAATTCAGGTGGGTTGGTGGGGAATTGACCGTAACTGATTATAAATCAAATTAAATTCTAAGCGAGCATGCATTTTAAAGTCTTTATTCCACTTTAATTTGCTTCTTCTTTTGCACACAGAAAGCTTGGTGAAAGTGCAGTCGAAAGAAACCAATACAATACACATTCATCTCAGAGTTCTATATGTGATAACTTTTCCTCTCACCCTAACTCCAGATCATGCTGCTCAAGAAGCAAGATTTTAAGGACTTTGACAGCTGGTATTTTAGACGTTAGGCAGCTAATATCTTTTGAGCACCTGACAGAGAAGTTTAATCTCTTGACCAATCATTTTTATGTGTACCTGTCCTACAGATTCAGCATTCAGGTTGTGCACTGTTGGAAGTAATATCGGAATGCTTCTGTGGCAATTCTTTGTTGCAAAGGCTTTATTTGTTAATCCTCACATAGATTGTTTCACTTCAAGTTATAAATTAGGTTAGCCAGTATCCAAAGAACTCGTCTCACAGTAAGAAATGGTTCAAATTAATCTTCTGGTCCACAAACTGATCCTGTGGCTGGGCACTAACTGCAGCACATACAGCCTCAGCTTTTCTATGTGCAATTCTATTCATACCAAGGCCCTAAAAAGCAGCTACACTTTCATAAGAGAACAGGAACATCCTTTTATGCCAGCAATACACAATATGAAAGCCACAAAAGAGAATGAGAAATATAGGTCTCACTTTTGTGGTTCTTAAAGGATAGAAGGTCTCTCACAGGGTAAGTGCCCTCTCAGATGTGGAGAATACAAGGATTAGAAAAGAAGAAAACCCAGTGAGATGAGGCAGAGGGTTACAAAGGCAATACATGGAAGCAAAGCAAGCAGGTCATTGTTACAACAGAAGAGATCTTGAGCAGTAAAAGTACAGCAATATACACATGAGAGGCAGAAACTTGTAAACATATTGGATAGCCATAAGATATGGAAAGAAGAAAGATGTCAGAGCTTACAAGCAGAGAATAAACAAAGGGTACATCTCTTGGAAGGCAGATGGGAAGGGATATTTTGGAGTGGAAACTACCTAGGGGAGGTATGAAGAATGATTTACAGAAAAAATATCACTAGGCTTCAGGCAAAAGGAAAATAGAAAACTAGTTTAAAGGGGAATGAAAGAAATACTTAGTAGAAGGTTTTGGTTTTTGTTTTTTGTTTTTTTTAAGTAGTTTCAGAATGAAATGGTTAATAAAGGACCATTGACAGAAATATTGTATGGAAAAATAGGGGTAGTTTAAGGCAGACAGTTCAAGGAATTTATATTGGATGGGATTTTTCCCATCAAAAGGCAGACTGTCTACTAAAGAGAGATGCCCTAAGTACACAAGATTGGGATGAAACATTTGGGTGGGTCTAAAGAAACATCAGAAGCTAAACCAGAGACACAGAAAGTGGAGAGAACTAAATGAATGTTGTCAATCAGAGATACAAATACTACCTGCATCCATGACAAATGGTAGAACTAATATTAACCAATCTAAGCATCCTAATTGAGCAATTAATCAAGGCAACATATAAAGAAAAATAAAGAAATCATATTTAACAGTAGTTGGCCACATATTTTCTCAGGATGAACAGCCACAAGTTTCATCAGTTTCCAGAGGTGTTTAGCAATCCCACGTGATACATGCTATTTTTTACATATGCTGTACACCTGCAGGATAAACGATATACTAACAGCCCTTAAGTGTGTACATCTCTCTCCAAATAGTCACCTCAAACTGATTACTGAAGTACATATTTACTGCCTGTGTAAGCTGCAACTTAAATTGCTGAAGGACTCAAAACAATCTTAGAAGATGATAAGCAATGTTACCCAACTAGCACTTACTATTGTTTAAGACCTGCCAGAGAGTAGACATGCACTGGGATACTGACATGAAAAGACGAGTTATTACTTACATTCAGTTAACAGGAAATTACTTGACCCAATAAAAGGAAGAAAGAACATAGTGGTTTTTTTCCTCCTCCGAGTTTGCACTTGTAAAGCTGTCATATCTTGTCATGGTCAGAAGGAAAAAACCTCACAAACTCTCTGGAAGAATTTGTTTCCAACATACTTACTCAAATACACATAAACTGTGTTTGGAAGTACTCATTTTGGCAGAAGTCTGAAAAGTTACATCTTACTCAAGTCTATGAATAAGAAACTGAGATTGTCCTACTCCTGCTAAGTCATGCAGCTTCAGGGATTCTCTAGCAGGGAGCTATTATTGCACTTTGCTCACACGTATCCATCAACCTCAATCACCTTGGCTGGTACATTTCTTGTATTTTCGACTCCTTCATTTCACTTTATCCTACCTCAGCTTTTAGGTCCAGGAGTTCAGAAATGCAATTTCTCCCTTCCACCACTTCAGAAGCATCCTGTTTGTTCAGCTGACCTCATCACCCATGAGGGATTCAACTTCAGAGTTTAGGCCTCTTTCTCATGCAGGGCAGCACAGTACCTGGGAGATTTATCCTTTTTATCTTCACAAGACTGAAAACAGTATCAACTGAAGCAACACATCACAGATTTGTCAGTATTATTATATGGCTGCTTGTGAAAGGTGCTGACAGAAGCACAATTTAGAAGCTCTCTGTGCCAGCCACAGAAGGTAGTTATGTTTTCATCTGCTAGTACTAATACAGGCCATGTTATGGGACCATCAGAGAGAGAAATATCCCTGAAATAATTTTTAGGACAATTTTAGCTCCTTAGCTTTAGCAAATAAGAACTTTTCTTATGCCTTGAGAGCTACCATGGCTGTTGAAAACTTGCCTCCTTTTAATGTTCCAAACCTGCTTTCTGCTGGCTTCAGTTCAGCCCCTTCTTATAGAGGAAGACGTGTTCAGCTTGGCCAGGCCACTCTTGGTCCTCCTGAGTACTAGTAATAGTGAGCTCAAGGCCTTAATTTTCTGTGTGGAGTTCTGAGTTTTTCTACCTGTATCACTTTTTATCTGTTTACCTTGCATTTCATCTGCCATTCACTAAGTTCATCTTGCAGTTGGTTGCTGATGAACTTTGTGGTTACTATGCTGCATTAACCTTAATACCATGAATAGACTTGATCATATCTATATTCAGTCTCATTATTTCTATTTCTTTATTTTTTCTTTTTCTTCACTACCTGACTAATAAAGGAACTGTATAGGTACCAACCCTTTAGTCACTTAATTTCCTTACAAATTTTGGAAGTCACCTTTTTGAAAGCCACTTGGGAATTCTGACAATGTCCTTTACCCATGTACTTGCTAACAACTTTGAAGAATTCCAGTGGCTTTATTAGTCAAGCATTCTATTTAAATAACCATCATAAGTATTCATGATAATTATCCCTGTGTCCATTAATTCCATAGCTAATGGTATGTTTGAAGCATTTAGAACTGTTGCTCTACTTTCAGCTACACCTGACTGCTTATGCACTTTATCCACTTAAAATTGAAAGTACTATCCCACACAATTATGCAAAGATAGAAATTTTCTGATTTACTAGTTATGAGCAGAAATTGTTTTGTATATGGTACCTGCTGGTATGTCTCTTTCACTACTGGCAAAAGTAATTACAAGAATACAAACCTGAACCAAAATGCTGACCAAGAATTCCTACTTAAACTTAATTGGATATGACTTCCTGTTGTTTCCAGATTTTGGCATAATTCGGTTAATATTTATTTTTAATTTAAAATACCTGCATTTACATTAGAAAACTGTCTAGTTGTGAACTTCCATCATCTTAAAAGCCTCAAATGGAAGATTGCAATGGATTTAACAGAACTGAATTTCTGTGGCGTAGATACTCGTCATCTCTGTCAGTGCTCCTCGATCAACATCTAAACAATTTTGCTCTCCGATCTCATCAGCAACTGAATAGGTCAGGCAGTTGGACTGATAGATGACATTTAGACAGTTCGATGATCATTTCGGTTCCTTCCAAGTGAAATAATCTATGTTATCCATCCTCTGCTAATCTGGTTTACTTCTAAGAAATAAAAATTTAAATTATGTATAGAAAGCATGCATTAGGCACAATGCAATGCTATCTACAAATGTTCCTACTAGGTTATGTTTCTCTAAAAAACATCATTGTTGATAATATGTCCACATATGTGACCAAATGCTATTTAATATATTGAAAACAGTCTGAACAATTTCATTTTATTCCACTTACAAAAGTTGTTTCTAATAAAGATACAATAAACAGCCTGTGAGCGAAACACAAACATATTTTCTTCCAGCCTTGATTTGAGGCGGGTTCTCTATGCTCCACCAAGCACAGAAAGATGGTTTTCTTCCTTGCCTCAGACACAAGCAAGGAGAAGATTTTGTATATGTCTCTTGACAACATTTCATCTTAATACAATCTGGTCACAGCAGCTACTGCAGAAAATTGCTTGCAGTTTGCTGGCACCATGGGAGACCATCATTACTGACAAGATTGAGAAACCCATCAAAGGCAATTCAGGACTCAATCTAACTGTGGCATCCAAGTGCTGTGCTTTTTTATTGGGGCTATTTTCTTGCATCTCTTTAATTCTTATTCATGTCCGTTGGTCCTTGACTCTCATTGTGATTCAATGCAATAAAGGCTTCAGCTCAACTGAATTCAATCTCAGAAATCATCAAAAACTATGATTTATGTTATAGTTTTTGGAAAACCTTATGACAGCTACCAATTCAGGTGAGGAGATGTAATCTCTTCTTCAACAGCATTACAAAGATATTTGCCTGACTCCTTTACAAAGGAAATGCACAAGCCAGACTATTCTGTGTCATGTTGCAATGACAGAAGTCACTTTCTCTGTGGATGTTTGGCAGAAACCAGTTACCACCTGTGTCAGCAAATTTGTTTAACAGGTTACTTTGATTGATTGAAAGTCATCTATGGTATGGTAGTTTTTTGTAGAAAAAGATAAAATTCTCCTTTCAGTCTCATGGTCACCCACTCCAAATCAGACTGAAGCCATTGCAGCTTTTAAAATACTATACAAAACTATTCTTTTGAAAACACATGACTTGCTGAGCTTGCAAATGTCATACAATAACCAGCAGAAAACAAGAGGCAAAAATCTCAGGTCTATTTTCACCTTGTTATTGCAGACAAGACACCACTACTTGCAAAGGGAAGAGAGACACTAAAATTCTTGAAGTTACAAAAATACATCCTTTTCTTGAGCATGGCAAGAGACACAAAGATTCACACTGTCTTCAGCTCAAGTTGATACACCTGTCATTATACTGCACCAGTTCTATGGTCTTCATCTGTAATACACATCTCTTGTTTCATACCAGTCTACTATTCCTTACAGTGGCAAAAATTAACAGCTAGCTTTTCCCAAAAAAAAAAGTTAATCAAACAAGTAATCAGGACTTAGTTTGGGAAAGGGAAAAAAAAAAAAAAAGGAAAAAAGATTCTGTGAGTCACCTTATTTTTTTTTTTTACTGAATTCCAGTCCCTATTTGAAAGTTCTCAAAAAACTACATCCCCACTCTCTTACTAGTAAATAGTAGAATATTCTAGCTTATGATTTTCACCAGTTATTGAAAAACTATCTCATTCTACACTCAAAATACCTTGTTTCCAAATTTACTACAGATTCTCAATTTGTAAATATCCAGCTTGTAGAATTAACTTGGGGAAAGGAAGAGTGGTGTGTATGTGGAGTGGTGTGAGGTTTTTTGCTTTTTAATGTCATATAGTCAGACATAGAAAAGAGGTTAGGAAGAAAAGTCCTTCACTGCAGCTAGATGCTGAAGATACCTTCAAAAATCTTCTGATCTATTGAAAAACCCTAAAATGTCTGGTTGGCTTTCTTTTGTTAGCCTAAGGCTGGTTCCATCTCAAATGAAGTCATCACCGACTAGCTTCAATATGGACATCACATTACCCTATCACATCATTAAACAAGCAGAGTGCATTAGGCCAAGGCTAAGAATTCCTCTCTTTCATCACTACATTACACAGAACCAAAATGAGATACCAGATCATGGTCCAAAGCCATGATTGGCCAAAACACTAACAACCCAGCAAGATACTGCCAAACTTTCCTCTAGGAAAGAGATACTGTGCAAATGGAAAAATATATCTGTGTGCTGAATGCCCACATATGAAAGGATTAACCAAAAGGAAAATTATTTATAACCAAGAGGAAAATTATTTAAAATTTTAGATTAATTAGCATCTTAAGTTCATTCACTTTCCAGGTGTTTATGTAGCTGGTTCCCGTCTACTATGTGTAAGATCAGAATCACACCAGTATCATGTCTCTATTAATTGAAGCTAATTTTGGTTGCCTTTTTATAGCTTGGAAAAAAATTGCAAATGATCACACACACAAAATAGAAAAAGTGCCATTAAAAGTATTCAACACATCAGTTGCTCAACTGGTACAAACGCAGTTTCTTTTAACCACGAATCTAATTAAAAACAGCTTACATAGAGCATCTCCAGGGTATAGTGAGACAATATGAAAAACATGCATATTTTAAATCCCTGAGAAATCCAGCAGAGCAAATAAAGCAAAAGAATGTAGAAATATTTTCAATTAAATTTAGAATCCTAATTATTTTTTCTTTCTTTTTCAGGTAGGGTCTTAGGTTATTTGGGTGCATTTAACCATTTTACCTTTGGTCTATAAGACAGATTTTCTAGCTGGGCCAGGGAATCTGTAGACAACGCTCCAGATGAGTAATCTGGTTGATATTGTCACAAATACTACTTGATAGAAGAACTGAAGCTTTACATAATTCTACTCATCCTCTGGAAGGTCAAGGAAGATCTCGCATTGAAGCACCTGCTCCATTTAAGCAGAAGTGACTGAAAATGCATCCCTAAATAATGATCTTCCTCTCAAGCACTGCTGTCCAAAGCAATAGCTGAACAGCATCTAGCACCAGGGAGAAAATGAAATAGCAGAAAATAATCTCAGCAGCAAAGATGGAAACTCCAGGTATAATAAAGACAACAGAAAGAGATCTAAATCACATCTGCACTTTAAAAAAATGGGTGCTGGTGTTAGAACCAGCAGAGAATAGTTTGATAGTAGCTGATTCTTGTGGTCTTGATGTATTTTGATTGGCAATCACATAGAGTCAGCTGACTGTGCAAATTCATTGTATATGACTGAGGAGAGTCATACCTCAGGTAAGGCCAACATTTGTTTTAAAACATGTGTGTCTAAAGCTTGATAACAAAAGATAACTAAACCTTGAAAAATATTTGTAGCTTACCTAGCACTGAAAAGCTGTTTGCAACTCTGAGAGGATTAGCTGAGATGAAAGACCAGCTCTTGGTCAGTCTAAAGGACAGAAATCTCAAAGTGAGATTCAAAGACACTTGGAATGAGTTCTTTACAGGGTGATTCTCATTTGCCCAGGAACTGCCCCCATGTTGATCAGGCTGTAGTTTCTGACCACACAAGTGAGATTAAAAATGCAAAAGTATCACATGGAAAGGCTGGAAGCAAAAAGCAAGTGGAGCTAGTTCAATGTCTTTTAAATAATACCTGGAGCTTGCAGAAAGTGCCAAAATTGAGAAAAAGTGATAAGGAAAAAAAATAGAAGGGATGCGATTTATTTTTAAGAAAGAATGCCAATATCCAGATTCAGCTGAATCACAGAAGGAATGGTGGCAGCAATGTGTCTGTATGACAGCATACACCAACTGCCTACAGTATGCTAGGGACCCAAAATAGGGTCCAAAAATTTGTCCATTTTCAGAAACGTACAGGCAAGAAACAACTCCATTTCCTAACCACAAAGTGGATATGGAGAAGCTCCTTAGTCTGTGGGGAGGTGTCTACCACCTCAATTTGCATGTATCTACGTACCTCCCCCTAAATTCCCCAAACAAATGAAGTCAGTTGGTGTGTTTAGAACAAATCACTCTAAAATGTCTAAGGCAACCTTCCCTGATTGCAAAGGGAAGCTCACACTGGGCAGACAAAGCCAAGCCTACCTTGGTGGGACATCCCTGTTAACACAATTGCTGACAGAGGCAGGACCCAGGCCTTTCCAACCTGAGAAAATTTGAAACCCACTGCTTAGGAGTGCCCTGCTTATCGGACAAGAGGCAGGACTGAGAGGGAGCTGCCTCTGTTCAGAACTGGAAAACCAAGAATGAGTAGAGGCAAAGAGCTGAAGAGAGAATGAGCATGGAAAATGTTGATATGGTAGTTTTGTTCCTATTCATGGACCATTGCATACAGCTTAAAAATGGTTTTCAGAACAAGGACCAGCTTCCTGAATTCCCAGAGGAATTTTTTCTTCACTGGGCTATAAGCTGCATAAGTTGACATTTAACTTTAAATGCAGTAGTCTACTATTATGGTAGGCTGTATTTTGCAATTTGCTACTATAATTTCCTAGGAAACAATCACAATAACTTATGAAAGTCTAAGCAGCATGCCAAAGTGCTCAGTCTGATCTGTCTAAGCATTTGACTATATCAACAAAAAAAATCAGCAGTTTATAAATGCTTAAATTACATAGGTAGGAGAGGATGGGTCAAGGTCATACTTCTGTACTTTACATTTCTGATTTTTTACAGAAACAAAATATGCAGGGCAGCTCTCCAAAGTTTTACATGTCATTCAGTTCTGGTGCTGACCTGCTTAAAAACTTGAACTTTATCCTCATGGAATGACTGAGAAAACTGTGAAGCTGCATTTTCCTTGATAGTTCAGACCTCATCAAGAAACATCCAATTGCTGAGTCAGTAAGATTTTTAAAAAGCTTCTCCATAATGCAACTCTAATGCTGGATTACTTCCAGTCTACTTTTTTGACCCTTTGCTGAATTACGTGGCATGGATTTTTCAAACAAAACCTTCATTGCCTGCCATTAATCCTTTTGGGTAAGCAAATCAGCAAGCCTTTTAATCACTGGGATTGATGCAACCACTCCTAGAAAAGCACCACAAACCATCTGCCAATTTCACAACTATCAGATCCATGAGTGAATGAAAGTACAAGATAAACAGCATGGTACAGAATGCCACAGCTGAATAAAAAATTAGAACCATCACAGCAGAGATGGATTTCTACTGTACTGTACCACAGCCCCTAGAGAAGTTAAATCTCAACATATAATTTCTATTATAGTAGTCTTTGCTCTGAACCGCAAGTCTAAGCACAAACCCTTTTCTGTGTATTAAAAGAACAGAAGAATGCAGTCACATATGTAACAAATATGAACATATTACAGGTTTTCATAAGCTACCTTGCTCCTACTGCCTACAATCATGCTTTATCTGAAATATAAATAAAGTCTTTGTATGCTTTGTATTTACAGATGTTGTAATTTACGTCCTATACAATTACATAAACTCCAAACTGCTTAACAGGTTATGAGATACCCCTTCAAAATGATGACAGGCCAACCCTACAATAAAGCAGTTGCTGAAACTAGGTGCATATCAAAACTCGGAGCAGGTCTTTTTTGAAACAGTTGGGAGAGTTGCAGTGGAGACAAATAAGGCTCACCATCCTCCCTCTGCATGTGTGGATGAGAATAATTTATGTATTTGTTTTCTTTTAACATACTTAGTCCTTCTTGAGAACATCATGGAGAAAATCCCTTAAACACATTGAAATCTGAAATAATTAAGAAAAAATGCCTAACCACCATCACAACCCATGGGAATTAATAGTAGCTACAAGCAGAACAAAAGAAACAATTTGATGCTCAGATCAAAAACGCCGGCAATTCACAAGCAGCTCGGGCCCTTTTTGAGTCTCCTTCAACCTTGCAAAGATCAAGCATTTTCAGTATAAATTCAAAACCCAGAGAGCCAAGTTTTAAACAGCAGCAATCAGAAAAAAAAAGCCAGCAGTAAACAAAAATTATATAAATTATAATTATTGTTCCCTTTCTCTTCTCCCAGGGCAGAGATTTCCACCTCCAGGGACAGCAATTGCATCCGAAGTTTAGAAAAAGTTGATTGGGCATTAACCACAGGTTACAAGTGACAGAAGTAAACTTGCAGTAGGAAAACAAGATAGTGAGAAGGCAGAGACATTCCTGCACTGGTTTGGCTAATTGCCACCCAGCCCCCAAAAAGGAGCTGCTCACCCCTCATCTGGGCAGGCTCATACCCAGCACTGTTCCTCAGGCTGAGGGAAAAGCCACCCCAGCAGGGCAGAAGCATGCAAGATTCTCTTAATCTGATGCTCAACCAGTAAATGCTTGGGAAAATGGAAATCAATAATGAAGTTGCTCATGAACAGCTTTGCCTGAATACTGATAAGGGATTCAGCCTGACCCTGGAAGCTTCTAGATGGGTTCCTAAAGCAAAAGCAATCCATAAAATGGCAGGAGATGAGACAGACCTGCAGTCCAGCTTTTGTCAGTAGCATGTGGTAGCTTCAGCCACACTTCGGGAAGAGCTCCACTGGCCTTTGGGATCTTCTGAGGTCCTCAGTGGTTCACACTTCCCTGAGTACTCAGGGAGAGGGCAGCCTCCTTTCTGGATCCTCACTTAGAACAGGGACCAAGGTTTCCTGCATAATGGTGAATGGCCAGAAACTGCTCTATTTATGTTCCCATGGCTCAGGAACCTTCCACTCACTGTGTCTGAGGCAGAAAAAACTGGAGAGGCCAAAACAATGCCTTTGTTTGGGACTGTTTGTAGAAGCAGCGTGGAGGCCTTTAGCCAGGATCATGTCCCAGGCTTCTTTATTATCTGTATCCATTTTCTGGTAGAGAACACAGGCACATTCTTACTAAGGAAAAAAACCATCCCAAAAGCATTAAAAGATTGTTTTTTGTTTACGTTTTTTTTTTTCCTAAAAAGCATCAAACCATTGTTGGCATTGTAAAAAAATGATCTGTGTTTTCAAATTTGGATGGCCAAGTTCTATAAAAAATGAAAGCTGCCTGGTTGACAGAAATACAATTAAGTTTCTGAAATCTGGATCCTTTGGCAATCAACTTAAGTGTGTATTTCTGATGTGTAAGTGTGGACTTAGATGTCTTATTTAAGTATCCCAGTAAGACAATGCCAGTATGATTATTCAATGTCCAAACAGAAGTTCTTTATTAAAATTAGTTTATCTAATTCCATGTCTTGAAGGATACTTATCTGCAGAATACATACAAAACCTTAACACATTAAAAAGTGGTGCTATTCACTTAAAAGTATCTATAATTTCCTTTGCAGAAGTGATTCAGCAGGCCAAATGGCAACATTAATACAGGAGAAAGTGATCCAGAAATGTATTTATTTATTTATTGGCAAGAGTTTTGGATTTGTGCTGAACACAGGGTTGATAATACAGAACTGTTTTTGTTATTGCTGAGCAGGGCTTGCACAGAGCCAAAGGCCTTTTCTGCTTTTCACACTGCCACATTGCTGAGGAAGTTGAGCGTGCATGTAGAGCTGGGAGGAGACACAGCCAGGACAGGTGACCCAAAGTGACCAAAGGCACATTCCAGACCATATGACATGATGCATAGTATATAAAGTGGGTGGAAGAAGGAGGAAGAGGGTATGTTTGTAGTGGTGGTATTTGTCTTCCCAGATAGCTGACTAATGCTGCTGACCCTATTTATTGCATGTCTACAGTTTTTAATAACAGTTTGCTATATTTTAAGTTCAAGGCTTACATTATTTATTTATTATCTTACTGATGGCACCAGATCATTCCTGGAAATTAATGACCAATGAGATAAACAAGGACTACTGTGAGATATTAACCTTTCCAGATGACAGCAGTACCCCTATGAGGTAATTTAAAGAAGTTTTATTCTGATAAGAAATGTAGAAAGAATCTCTTTCTGCTTTCTAAAAAAAATATTTTTGAGAAGAGCTACAGTTTTGTTTGCTGGAACTGATTCCTAAAACCTTTGAAAGATGTCCCCGATGTGCAGGGTCTTTCTGAAGGCTTTAGGCTCTGAAATTTGGTGCATTCAGTGTCCATTACAATAGCTGCGGTTCTGCCAACAGAATCTGCTCTTTTAAGCATCAGGAAGAAATATGCTTTGTTAAAGTGGGTCAGCTGGACTGCTCCTACTGGGGCAAAAGCTTAGATACATTCACAGAAGGACCAAGCTATGATCTGGCATTATGTTTGCTATTATCTCTTGAATCAAATAAGTCATCATTACTTTTAAATTCCATGAAATATTTATTATAAAAGGAGATCCAGAAGGTTACAGTCTCCTACAGGCAGAGCCTCCCAGACTTCCTGAATGGTCCTTCTACTTACTATATGTTCTCCCTATTTGACATTTTCTCAGTGCCTTTTATCTTCCAAATCCCCCATTCAATGATCTCTTATCCTTTCTGCAAAACAGTAAGGGGCAAAATTTTCACACTTTCAAATTTGAATTTTCATAGTTTTAAATATATATCTTATTTAAGACTCCCTTGAAGCATGAGAAAAAAATGAATATGTACTGCAAAGTTCAAGATCTGAAGTGCAGAAGGGTTGAAGGCCAAATCAGCTAATACTAAAAAAAAAAAATATATTACCAATGTAGACATGGACCAAAAATGTCTTGCTGTTACATATTGAGGCATTGTTCTAACAGTAGAATCTAGTCTGCAGGATAGGGTGGTTTGCTTTATAGTGATTGTAACACTTATAAATATTGCAGAGGCATGAACCTTGCTCTACTCTTTACCCACTCGTCAACCAAATCTTGTCCTCAACTCTGACGAGAGGAAGGGGAGAAAGACAGAGAGTCAGTCAGTGTAGATTCATTACTTTTGCCAGGTTAAACCTGCTCTAACATGCAGACAAGAACTCCTGTCCTGTCCACACAGCTGCATTCCTCTTTCCCCTCCTTCATTTGAATCAGCTTATAATTTTTGTAAAGGGTCTAAAAATCTTGGAAAAAAAATTAGAAATAACAGTAACCCTGATCTAACTTGAGAAACTAAAAAACTAGAGGAAGAACATCAGTTAAAGAGAGCAGATTTGCTGGCTGGTTTGAGAAAAATTCCCACATAGTTCAGGAGGTAAGTAGCAGAACCAGAGTAAAGATATGCAGGGAGCCTCCCAAGACAGCCCACGCCTGCAAAACAGCATCCTGTTTTATGTCACTTGTGGTCATGGCACTTTCCTATACTGATTTAATGAACATGAAAAAGGCAGTTTTTCTTATGTCTATGCTCTCTGTTTACTGTTTCTACGCTCCACCCCCATCGTTAGTCACATAAATAAAAAATAATTTAAGTCAAGCACTTAAATAAAAATAATACATATATTTTGATATCCCTAGTTCCTGTAATGAATGACTACAAAACTATGATTAACAATCACTGTCTTCATAGCTCAAGAGACTGCTATGCCTTTTACTCATGATTACTACTGAATACAGCATTACTTAGATGCTGAAAGGATGCATAAAACCCAATACAACTGCTTTGTGAAGTCTGAGGTGCTGTTATAAAACCATGAAATGCACTTCCCTACAGTTATTGTGAATATACTTGAAAAGAACGCAGTGTATTTTTATGATAGAGTATAACATGCCAGAAATAAGGAAGATGAAAATTGCTATCAGATTAGAATTCCTATCATCAAGCACTCATTAGAAATTCAAAGATAACCTATATGCACACAGAGATATATATTTTTTACATTTTACATATTAAAGACTATGGAGAGGATGGATTTTGTGTATAAATTCCGAATCCTTTAAAAACTTTCACACATACCTTTATAGTAATTGTATGACCTTGTAGTTTTGTTCCATTTTACATTACAGTAATTTTCAATTGAAGATTAGACTGAAAGAACTATCAGTCAGTAGAATTTGAGAACATTTTAAAGCATTACATAAGCAGGAGTAAACCTGGTCCTTTCATGATGCAAACATGTATAAGAAGTGACACTGTGGCAGCTACAGTATATTTCCTTTACCTTCTTTGTGAAGGCTTCCTCTATCACACCTGGGCTTCCATGAGCTTTTAACCAAGCTACTGCAAAAACATGGAAGTTACCTAGTCAGTCCTCTCTCGGATAGACATCCCTCCCCACATGATCTACTGAGTCTGCCACTGAGCCTATCTAGTGTCTTACAAAGTCCCAAAGTTCAAGTGCTATCAACTGCACTTACCACTTCTGGCATCCCAGAAAAAAGAGGGCTCAGTCACCTCTGTGAGTCCAGACAGAGTATCTCCTACTCTGTCACTTGAGATATTTAAATATATTTCCTCAAGATGTATGGGCAATAGGACTGCGGATAGGCTCCTGCCCTGCTTCAAGATCATTTACTGTTAAAGCTGTAATTAATATCTTGTCTGGTGCTTTTGCTCACACCAGGTAGCACTGGTGTGATTGAGTAATAATCTGGTTGTAGCAAAATGTAAGTGCTGTTCTTAATAGCCTGTGTAGATGAGGACATGATATTTTTTCGAGAGAAAAAGTATACTATATGGGTACAAATTCTGTTATGCTACTTGAGCTTAAGGCCAAGGAGTGGGGCTTTGCCCATAAATACAGCCCCTACATAATCTACTTCTCTGGAAATGTGCTAAACTCCTGGAGAAACATGGCAAGAAGGCAATTATTAAGTCTCAGGTTATGAACCTGACACTTTTTTTTACTTTTTCATAGTCCTGAATGGTTTTGTTCAATATGTTTTTCTTACCTTAAGATTCAAAAAATTTATTTTGTTTTCTTCATTAACCTTTCTTGATACTACTCCCTCCTCATGCACATAGTTGTAATTGGCTTAATGAACACCTTGCAGATGTGTGGTACACACTATCCTCTTTGGCTATAATTTTTTCTTAATAGAAAATAATAAGATATTCTGTAGAAGAACCAGTTGCCAAGAAAAACCCTGTTCCAGTTTTATGAGTACAACAGAAGCCAGCGACTGTACATTGGTATGGTCAGAAAGAGCTCTCAGGCAATGGTTTTCATTTTAGAAATTCCTCTCAATTTCTATTCTATCTTCCTAATCTTCTATTTTGCTTCTAAATTAACCCTTATAATGGACATTTCACTATTGCATATGAAAAGCTGTATATCAGCTGTCAAGGAAAACATTGTCAGGGTCTTGCAATCCTCACTGCAGAGCAGCTAGATTTCTGAAAGTAGGCATATACACTAATCTATTAGCATGAACTGAAAAAAAGAGTATGAAACTTCAAAAGCTACACCTTCTTTTAAAAAAGTAAACGGAAATTGTAGCTCAAAGATCCAATTATTAAACTGTGTACTGTAACTGAAGCAAAGGTTGTAATGAGTCGTTGTCTTCAGTAAATAAATACAGATTTTAAGGATTACATGTGTAACTTCCCTAGCAAGCACCTGCACTAATTGAAGATGCTGCTGCTCTACAGCAATGTTACTGCCTTGGTGCTGGAGCTTACTGAATCAACCTGCATTCTTCAGCCACTTTGTGTGAAATCCAGAAGCTTAACCCAAGCCATATTTTTGTGACAATAAAAAATAAAACTACTTAACTTTACACTGGTTGATGAACACTTTCATAACCTGTTCACACATCTGTCCAGGAGGTTGCTTTTGCACTTTTGTAGCTGATTGCCATACGACATGCACTTAAGATTTTAATTGTAAAAAGCTGAAAATTAAATACAAGATGAAAATTTGCACCCCAATTTGCTTCTTTAGAAGCCAGGCTTATTTCTGGAGCACTTCTGGTCTAGTGAGCAACTAGGATTGCTCATAAATCTAGCACTGGTGCTTCAGACTTTCCTACAACTAGCCCATAATTAGTACACAAGTTCAAATCTTCCAATGAGAAAAAAACCCTTTTTTTTATATACAGCAAGAATCTGAATTTCGTTACTCAGGCTTTTCCTGCAACACACTCTAAACAAAGTAATTTAAACAGGGAAATGTGACAGTTATGGTTTGCCCTGAGGCAAAAGCCCTAAAGAGATATGGGTTGCAGAACTAAAGCTGTGACAATCTGTACAATATACAGAACTGTAAAACAAAGTGATGGAGTGAAATCATCAAGCATCTGAAACACAAAAAAATCCCCTCCATTCTCTACATCAGAAGTTATCAGTAGAATACAACCAGTATACAAAGTTTGCATGATTGAATTCAGCACGTATCACATTTAGACTGATAGAAATTAAGATGCTTGTAACCATGTTCTGAATTGCCTGAACAGTAGCTCAGGACACAGTTTTCTAATAGTCAGAGTGGAGAAATGTGCTTGTGGCAGGGGACCTGAGGGAAAAAAACACCATTTTCAATTATTTACTTGATGACATCCTACACTCCACAGCATAATCACTTCTGTAAATTATGAAAGCTTTACTCCTGTTGTAATGACTTGGCAATAAGTCCAAATGCATTGGAGCATGATACAACATCTAAACCATTACATAAAGTGTAAAAGACGATTACCTGGCTCAGAAATTATTATTGTAAAAAGCATCTTGTGCAATTAACAATATCCACTGAATGTGAAAAATGACAAGTCACTTTCACTATACATTGCTTCTCTAACATTTGCATATTCCTGTGAAACAAAGACATCTTTATAGTTAAGATTTGGAATGTATGTGTCTGAGCAAGAGAGAGCAGAAATGTCTTCCCTGCATGTCTGTTGTCTGTTTGCTGTATGTTTTGAACTCCAGCATGTGATAACCTCAAATAGTATCTGAACTGGATAAACATTTGATAATTTTCTGCTTAGCAGAAAATAGTCCAGATGTAGGTTCCAACTGTCATATGCAATCCTTATTCTTTTTATCTATAATCAAAACATGATAAACTTGCTTCATCATAAAATAAATCTGGTGGAATAAAGCCTTTTAGATCAGTGCATAACGAAAGCTGCCTTCTATGCTCTCTTCCTATGGGGCACAGGACAATTTCAGTTCTGAACATCACAAAGTTGTTTTTTATAAGTTTTCTGAGAACAAAAATACATTTTTGTTTTGATAGCTTATGGGTTTGGATCTTAAATCATCAATGTAACTGTCCTTAGTGAAAAGATAACGTTATTACAATGGCTGTGTCCAACTGACGACAGTAGGGTTCTCGATTTTCAAAAGAGACTGCCCTATTTTTAATGATAATTTATTCAAAGAGACATAAAAAAAATCCCTAGCATTTTCCAACCCTTTTATGTTGAGCCCTTTAACGTCATAAAGTAATCAAAGTGAAAGTTTCAGCTTCCTGTGCTTCACAAGAACACCACATCAATAAAAAACAACAAAGGATTTTCTCCAACAGGAGAAAAATCTACAGCAAGTTTTCCTCCTTTTTCCTAAGTCCAGGGATGCATTACTCAGGGGATACTGCATAGGTGATCATTACAGTGTTACTACTTTTTAAGAAGTTTCAGCAGCCTCTTGGTTTTCATTACTTTCTTTTCTATCTCCTTCTTTCAAATACCTCTCCATCTTTACTCTCAGTGCATAGAAAACACACTAAAATCCATTACACCCACTGTTGAGGCTTTTTCTCCTGTAATTCAGCATTTCAACATATGCCTGTTTCTGAAACAGAATGTTGATACTCTAATTATAGTCACAATCAGGGAAGATTAATGTATTCCTTTAAATAATCTTTTGTTTAAATATTTTATATGAGACATAAAATGCAGATTTGGGCTCCTAAAGAAACATGGGGTGTTTATAGATCTATATATGTTTCTTACAAATATAATGCAACGATCTTTAGATTTTCATAATACACAAGGTCCAGAACTAACATGAAATCAGATGTGCAACAAACCTGGTCTTGACAAACAGAAATGTTTTCTTTTCACTCTTTATCCAAAACCCAAATCACAGTCAAACTGAACTTTTTTTTTGACTTTTGAAAAACTTGGCTAGATTTTTCCCATCAGCATTTTCTTGTCTTATGATCTCCAGATCACAGAAATATCAGACAAGATGCAGCTCTTGTGGTCAGACAAGAAAAAAACAAAAGCAAAGGTTTCAGTTTTGCTGGACTGGTTTGTGGAGTTAGTATATGCAGTGACTGAATGTTCCCCTACATTTCTGCAAACATATTAAAATTGCTTGAGATTCTGCCAAAACTAATACTAGGAAACAGTTGAATTCTAGTATGTGCCACTTTTATTAGCTAGCACTTCCATTCAAAACTATAAAGAAAAATAAGACCTGTTTTATGCAAATTTATGGTCCAATCCACTACCCACTTTTCTTACAATGAAGCAGCTACTCCAGAGACTTTAGCAGCCTTTTTAATGTGCAACATGGCAATTACCAAGATTGGGTCAAAGCCCCCTTAATGTCTTTAAGGCATTAATGACTTACCAGCTCCTTACCCCTGCTGAGTATATACTGCAGTATAGCTGAAGAGTTCCTAGAAGTGCAATCTGTGTAATTCATTTACGACTGCATTCTTAAAATCCCTCTGACAGGTCCCCATGAGGTGTGTGAGACACCAGACATAGTCAGTATACTTATGGCAGTGAGATTTCATGAGAAAGCATGTAACTGGACTATATCCCAAAATGGAGATTTGGTAAAGCAGAGTTCTGAAGCATTGATAACAGTTAATACACACAACCAAGTCAGTAACCTTCCCAGAGTCTCCTTTCAGAATGGGTGCCAAAACTTTGTGAGTGCCGCCTTCACTGAAAAATACTCCAAGATCACAGCATGATCCTATGTACAGAAAAGCTGGGCACTGTACCACCTAAAATACAATCAGTACTCTTCTACTATTTACCACCTAATATACAATCATAATTCTTCTACTCTTTGAATCCACAATTGTAGTTGTCTTCTGAATCACATACCATGCTGTAATTTAAATGACTAGCTGTCCACACCATATAGCTCATTAGGAAGAGAGCAAAGCTGAACTCTCCCTATTGCTCTATTTCCTTAATTAGCTCAAAATCTGCTCTCTCTCACTGTTATAATGTATATTAATGGAATATATTTTATTCATCTACTAATTTATTACAAGATTTTTATTTCAAAAACTGGATTCTGAAAGGAAGATTTGCAGTTACTGTTGCTTTCAGATTCAGGTTTTTGATCATCTGATAGTCAGGAAACACAGTAGGAGATGCTTTGTATCAGGGAGGTAACCAGGGACTTAGAAAATCAGAGGATTTATCTGTAGTTAGTTGTGCTATCAATAAAACAACAGAACTCCTGCTAAGGAAGCAGTTTGTTGGGGGCATGTAGCACAGTAGGAACACCATGTCTGTCTTTAAAGGTGACCTGAAAAAAATTATGTTATACTGCTGAGCTGTTTATTATGGGGCCTGTTCCTTTCACAGCACAAAACCTGTCACACTTAAAAATTACTCCAAAATGCTACTCCAAAAATCCTTGTTTGAGAGAATTTGCAGGAAGGGCATTGCATTACACAAAAGAAGGTCGGTAGACATGCACCATACAAATTCACATAGTGATAGATGACAAACCTTCAGCAGGAAATGGTATCATTGATTTTTTGCTATGCCCTTCATCACTTCAGCAGTGACACATTTTACTAAGGTCTATTGCGATAGAACATGTCTTTAAACTAAAAGATGGTAGATTCAGACTACAAATAAGGAAGAAATTTTCTACAATGAATTTTGTGAGACATTGGAACAGGTTGCCCAGAGAGGTGGTAGTTACCTCCCACTGATGCTACATTAGGTGAGATGACAGTAGCTTTTGTAAACAAAGAATAAAGTATGTAAATAACTATTCATCTATCTTAATTTGCTACCCGGTTCCTCATTCTACTAATTCATACTAATCTCTTCTTTGGCTGAAGATAAATATCTTCACCATTCAGCTTTTAATTTGCTCAATATTCTACTATCTTCCCCCCTTCAATAGGGATGAAATTATGAAATTATTATTAGAGATTAAATAGCTTTCATATGCATACATATGTAAAAATAAATCCTCTCTCAATGATATAGGCAGGTTGGCTGAATTGCAGCTCAGGTGTGTTACATCCCTGGCTGAGGTTGGCGCATCTGAAGTTCCATTTTAAATTTTGCTTTTTAAAGAGAGATAATCTCAGTAAATGAAAAAAACATATTCAGTTGACAGAAAATGTAAGGATAAATACAATGTGATCTTACCAGGAGCTGCAATACATGTCTTTTACTCTCTGTTTTGGTAAACGTGTCATCTGTCTTTGAAATGGAGAAATGTCTGATGAGAAGAATATCCCTCTCAGAATGTGGTCCTCTGCACCAAGGTCATACAGTTATGAAGATATTTTTCCTCCATTACAGCACATTTTCATTATGATTTATGACTGCAAAAACCTTTTCACATTAAGATTTGTTTGATTGTCTGTTTCTATTAAGGGTATCATAATAATATTTTCCCCTTTTCCAAATAAATGTTCCACACTGCCTAGCATCCGCCAGACATGCACAAGAATGTGACAGTGATTAATTTCTGTTGCTGAATTCCTTATTTCCAATAACTAATTTAAGAAACTCATGGCGTCTTAATAACTAAAAGGTGTAAATTCTGCAGGGTATTTTTGCTTACATAATTGATAAAACATCTTCATATAATATGTATAAATTATGACTATTATATAAATCCATCTCCTCTGAAGTGTCCTATAGAACATGGCAGCATAGGCAGCTACTGTGCACTGAGATATAAAATTTATACTATGAGGAATAACATATCACCACAATACCAGAACTTCTCTGAAAAAAAAAAAAAAGTACTTTTTCTGCTATAATTTTATCTGGATGATAAAGTTCTGATTAAATCATATATAATAGAAATAAATTATATATAAGATTGTTGAGACTGTTCAATATCATCTTCCGAAAGGAAATAGCAAAAGTACAATTTGGCTTGGGTTTTTAAAAGCAAATTAGACAAACCACTGGACAATTTCCTGTGGAGAATAATGGTGCAGTAGCATACAGAAGGACAGGTAACTTAATAGAACTTTCCTAATATCTTAGAATTTCTCAGTTGCTGGTCCTTCCCTAGGTAAAACTGTAATCAAGCATAGACAAAGTTGGAAGCAATTGAAAAAATAAATGGCAAAATAACACTTCATTTTTAAAGCAATTATGCTTCCACATAATCCTTTCTGGTAGCCGAGGCCCACATTAGAAGATCAGGAAATTTTCTTGTGTAGTACAATATATTATATGTGCTAAAAAATATTTTAATGATTAGAAAATAATCTGGTCTTGGTATGCCCTCCTATTTTTGAAGAAGCTATGGGAAGTTTTTTCAGGCAGTGATGAATCCAAGACAGTACAGATGGATAATCAGACTTTTTATCAAAGTAGCTAAGAGTTTCGTTTCACCATTCCATTTATCTGCAAACCAATAAAGCCTCCAGAAATTCTTTGTCAGCAGCCAAAATATGCTGATATTTCATCAGGCTTTAATATCCACATATTTGTGTTCAGTGTTTTTGCACCTTACAGGTATGTATAGGCCAAATATTTGGGTTAATAAAAGTTAAGATGACTTCCCTTGCAAAGGTAAGGCCAAAAGTCATGTTGAACAGAAACTCACTCCTCTGAAATATTATCTGCTAAGAACAATGTCTCTGGGCACTTGACTAGACTACAGAGAGGAGTGAAAAAATATTCTTAAGATACTCAGCAGCTGTTCCCTATTGTGTGTTTTACTGGGATTCAAAGAAGACATTATTTCAGTAATGAATATCATCACAAGTATGGTATCTATACAGTGTGCAGGCAGGGTCATCGGTTATTCATATTGCACTATCTTTGGTTCTAACTCAGCTATCCTTTATAGTTGCACAGAAACAGCAGGAGCTAAGGAGGATACAAGGACACTGACACAGTCCTTTCACCATACCATACTGGAAAATCTCTCCAGACTTTCTATCCACCTAACCTAATATCACTTCTGTGCATGCTACAACCTGCCATTTTATGTGTGCACAGGATTATATTGTTCATAAAAAAACCCCCAAAAACTTAAGATGTTCCCTGTCAAACAACTCCTCTGGGACAATACACAGGACAGGAGAGACTTCGAGTGTGAATATGCAATTGAATTTTAACAGCCCTGGAAGATGAAGGGTTGATCACTCCTATTCTATAGGCCAGTATAAAAAAATATTATCTACCAAAGGCCTAAGTACTTCTCAGACCTACTTTTAATAGCATTACTGTGTTAGTCAAATTTAACAAGAAAGTGGATTCAGCTGATGCTGTGAGAAGAATGAAGTTGTTATATTTTAGCATTCTGTCCTTTTAGAAATTATCATGGGATTTAAGTGCCAGTCAATCACGTCTTTCATGGACTGAAAGTCTTCTTGGATATAACAAAGGCAATGTGTTACATTATTTTTGTATCATAAAGCAATTTACCAGGCATGGAGCAGTGTAGTAAAAGAAAATTACAGTAATTCTCAAATTGACCAGGATGAATGTGCTCCTACCTTAAATACACACTGAGTATCATTGAAAAGAGAAGTCTGAATTCCAAACAAACCTCAACATGCCTCAGCCTGCAGCTGAACACACCCTCCTTCCTCTTCACTCTTTCTCAAAGGTGCTATGCTGGAGTTATCACAAGCTAGCTGCTTTGTTGGGGTCAATTTTCTCTTACTCCAGCCAGGCTATTATGTAGGAAAATTATAGTTTTCAAATTGCTGTGAGTATAAACACCACCTTGCTTTTGCAAACAATAATATAATTAGAGGCTATTATAAAACAATCAACTCTGAACCATAATTCTGCATGTTTTCACTAAAAATGCACTGACTATAATTTTTAAGTACTATATTTATTTTAACATTCAAATAAAATTTAACAGAAATGCTTTGTCCAACAGATTCAGAAAGACCCAACACCTTGAACAGTCGAAAAGTCATAAATGTGCTCACAGTTCCTGCATGTACCTTAAATTTTACAGAAGAAATGAGCTGAAAGCTTTGAAAAAGACACAGATGGTATTTTACTAGAAGTAACAATTAAAAAAAAAAAAGAAAAAAAAAAGAAAAAAAAAAAAAAAGAAAAAAAATTCCAGATAAAACCCCACAGGGTAGGGAGTGATTAAGGGAAGTAGCAAGGTTACTTATGCTGGTAACAAATGTTTGAACAGTTTCCCAAGGGCAAAATTTTTGGCTTGACAGTGGACAAACCTGAGCGTATCGTGTCCTATGAAGGATCCAGATAATTGAAAACTTTCTGACATGCCACTCTTTAAAATATTTAAGTACATACCATATTTTAGTTTTGCCTATAGGAATTTATTTGAGAGAGAATGTTCCACCTCCACACCTTATTTTCTTCTCTAATCCAACACTGCAATACATTGGAAGATATGCACCTATTCCCAATCCAAAGAGTTAACTGCAATGAAACTTCAGGCCTGTTAGGTATCTACAGCTGATACACAAAATACCAAATGTAAGGAAATACTATAAAAAACATAAAACTTCATACAATTATCAGAAATTAGCAAATGCTGAATTCTTCGCATTCTAGGAAAGCCTAACAGATACTCAAGCATCCTATAATTTACATCTATAACTTAATGTAAATGTCAATATAATGTGTGTTTCCCTTTAAGATCATATTATTAATTTTAAGTTCAAAATAGAAATGCACTTCTCCACAGTTAAACCCTAAGTCCTGTGGTTTTAAGTGAGAATTGAATAGACAAGAACCACAGTCTCAGAATGCTACAGCCTGAGGTAGATCTCCCAAGGAAATAATTGCCAGAGCTCCTTGCTGACAAGCAGCTGAAAGAATAGAGAAAAGAGTCACTGTGCATAACTGGAAATAGATTTGAGATTTAAAGGGAAGAGAAATTAAATATCTGTGCATTTTTTACTTATAGAAATAGTGCATGCATTGAAAATAATTTAAAAACACATAAGCAAATCTACAGAAGGTAGATTTGAGAAATATGATGCTGAAAATTATTAATATTGCCATTAACTGCAATAGAACTAAAAATATTACTGAACTAAATTTATAAATATTTCCCTTAAGTGTTAAGACCAAAAGTACCTCACAGCCTAACAGTTTTCCTTCTCTTTTCAGCAGCGTTACTTGGCAGCAACATAAACAGGATGTTTTGCTACAATACTAGATTTAATTTATTTATTAATAAATTAATTTGTCCATAAGCATCTTGTGTTGTGACTAAAAAACCTGATCCCTTGCCTACTTCTAACAATGAAATTCCTGCAAAACTGAGAAAAAAACCAGAATACATGAAATATTCTGAGAGTGCACTGGGCTGCTAGAGCAATGAGCTTGCTGTTCACCATCCATGCCATGGGTACCTACCTACAGCAAGGGACAACCTTGAAGCTGACAACACAGCTGAGTCTGCTTAATCCTGGTAAAGCAAGTTCTTAGAATATTTTCATCTGTTTGACTGATGGCAACACACGTGGAGGAGCTACCAGAGGAGCAACATAAAATTCTATGTTAGGCTACTACAGTGCACTGATGCTCTAAATGGCAGTAAAAGCTGGTTTTAATGCCTTGCTGGGCTTTTTTGAGGAACATTTAATAACCAGCAATTTGATTTTAAAATATTAGCACTTTATCTATTCATGATGTAGATATAGTAATTAATATTCTTGATTTAATTAAAACCTGGCCAAAAGTTAAGTTCTCAGTAAAACTAGACACATAGTTGTCCACAAAAATCTATGGCAACATGGAAAGAACTCAGCATGGAGTAAGCAACAAACCCTCACTTGTTTTCTCCCGAAAATGACATCACAGTATGCACAGTGCATGCACACAGGGACAAATTACATCCTCCATTATCCTGCTCCTTTTGCATGTTATGCCCTTTCTCTGACTTCACCTTTTTGGTTAAAAGTGTAAGCTCTGAATGGACCTTCCACCAAAGTGTTTGTAATAAAGCTTTGGATAAGGCCACAGCATGTTTCCAAATTTGGTTTGACCTTACAACACAACTTTATCAAGAAGAAAGTTGATCACCAGGCAGATAGAAGAATTTTAGAATATAAAGAATTTAGAAATAAAACTGGACATTGCAGAAAAGTCACTTCACATCTCACACAAATATTGCCACTGCTCTGTTTTTATGTGTATCCACACATTCTAATTCAACTTGCCCAACTCTTTTCTTTTTTCTTCAGGATCACTACAGTTGAGCTGCTCCTAATTTTAACATTAAATGTAGAAACAATTTGGTTTCATTTCCTGCACATTCATTTTATTCTTCTTTTCATGTCTATCTTATTTGAAATCTTTCTCCATTCTAACTGTATTAATTTCTTTTCTTCTTACTTCCCATTGTTATGCAATCCTTTGTTGCTCTGAACTACCATTATTTTCTTATATTGCAATCCCTGGGCCTATGACTAGACCTACTCCTATCTCCCTCTGTGTTTCTCCAAAACATCTCCCCATTGGTATCCAGCATGGTCCAAGTCCTTTCTTTCTTCCATTAGTACTTCTTCCTTACACCGAAAACATGATCCCACTTTCACGTCATTATGTATTGCTCCTACACTTTGGCTTTCTCAAATCTAAACTAGACATCTCTGGCCAATTTCAAAACATTCCCTGAATGTCATGCTGGTACTTACACCTGCCCTTACCATGGGCTAGAGTTTAACTCTTCCTGATATGACTCTCATGGTGGCCATACAACCAAAGAAAAAATGTACCTCAGCAATCCATCAGGAAAAGTACAAGAGAGGAAGGCTGAATGAGCCCTTCTCTTGACATGCTAGGCTGAGCACATTCTGTGATATCCCACGGGGGGGCACAGATAATTAAAGCAATAGACAAATCAGTAGGACAAAATTAGGAAGAACAAAAAGTAGTTATGAATATTATCAGCAGGTTGAGTAAGCCACAGATTAAACATTTTGGGCTACAGAAAGAAAGCAAAAAGGGGACACCCTCTGGTGTACACAGAGAAAGAAGTTACTTGAATATGAAGGTGTCTCCTTCCAGTTGTGAAATACAAAATCACAATACTGAACAAGAGCACAGCCTATCCTTGTCATATTTCCAAACTAAAAGAAGAAAAAGAGTTTTCACTTCTGTTTTTGTTTTCAGTGCACTATCACTGACACAATCTGGAAAAGGACAATTTATGAGGGCAGTGTCCTAATATATTTTAACTGCTGTTCTCATGCAGCTAATGAGAATATTTTCCTAGAGACACAACTGAAGATATTTTCAGAATTATTTGAGTGAGATGCTGCAGTCCACACAATTCTTACTCCTGATTCAGAGCACAAACAGAGTTCCTTGGGATCAGCTCAAAGAAAACACAACAATCCCAGAGTTCACCGTGTGGCCTAGCAGAGATTAAAACTTTCTATATTTACTGTAAGGAGTTTACAACTGTCATTTAATAGCTCCCATATTTCAGTTTTTACAATGGAAAGTAAAAACATCAAAATGAAGGATAAATTTATGTTTTATACAGGCTTTTCATCTTAGGAATTGTTTCCAACATTTCTAGAAATGCATGCTTATCTGTAGCACATGCTTATCTTTCATCTCCCTTCTTATATATACTTGAAGAATAATACATGTTTCTGCTGCGAAATCTTTTAAGCACATGTGAAAAAAACACCCCTCCAATGCTATACTACAGTATGTGACCAGAAGACACTGTAGCCTTAGAAGACATGACAAGCTAAGCAAAAGAAAATCTGGGATTGGAGCTTGCTTGTTTTATTCAATGGACAAGCATAGTAATATTTACAAGCTGTGACATCTGACTTAATTTTGTTTCTTGTTGGCTAGAAAAAAAAAATTGCTTCATTTCATTTTCAGCAATCTAGAATTTGATTCACAAGCTCACAGAACAGCTGCAGCATATTCAAAGATAAGATTTCAGCTTCTAAAGTGAGGTTTAAAAATGTAATGGGCTCTTCCTTGTAATGAATTTATATTTTCATTTTTGAGTAAGTAGTCTACCACAAGAAACAACAGAATACACTGTTGCATCAGAAAAAACATCAAGATTATTTCCTTTCAGAACTTAGTTCAGGGAAATATTAATGAACACATGTAAAATAACAGGTTTATGGTCTGGCTCAAAACAGGGCTGATCCATAATAGAGTCTGTGTGTGATTAGGAGAAAAAAAGCATGAAAATAATAAAGAGATGAGTATCCAGAAAATGTGTCCTGGAGAGCAACAGCAAAAATGTGTATTTTATTGAAAAATAAAATGTAAAATGTTCATTATAAAAATGTCAATGTAATAGATAGTTTTCTGAGGATTTTTTTTTTCATTATTAATAACACTTTTTTTTTTTATTTACAAAAGCAATCTTTTTTAAGGGGCCCCAGGAGAAAGATTTAAAGACTGAGACCTTGAACAATAGCTACTTCACTTTTAGATATGTGATTTTGAATAGATTTTACAGCCAAAATAATTCTTCTTTTTTTCTGCATTTCTGTGTCAAGGATTCTTGTCTCTCTGCCTTGTGTCAGATTAAAGGAATTATACAACAACGTGGTGAGTTACTTCATTTGGCTCATCCTTTGGAAAACTAACTCTGCCAGCACAGAAAAAGCAGAAGGCAAGTTTTCTGCTGGTTTAACAAGATCTATTGACTCACATTCTCGTGATAAAATCACTTGATCTAATGCACAATAGAAAAGTGGGAATATGGCTTTGGGAAGGAAAGGACACAGACTGTTTCTTTAAGTAGTCTCTTGCCACAGATCAGCTTTGAATCCTTCATATAACCCCAATGTATGGGGCATTCCTTAAATTTTACCATCCAAGACCTCTCCTCTTGGCTGGGACCTCAAAATCCTTTAAACTCCTTTCTCTAGGGGAGGTTAGATTGTGCTTCATGACTTCATTGTGCTTTCACCATTCTGTCAACAGAGGAGTTTTTATAATGCTCTGGTATGTTATCAAAAAAGTTGTGATATCTCTCCCCAGTTATCCATGTCTACATATCTTTGCAATTTATCCTTTCATAAGTGCTTAAACTGTATTTTCAGAGGCAGACTAAGCATTGAAAGCACCTGATGAGGAGTGTCACAAATTAGGAGAGGGACTGTTATTAAAAGAAGAAGTACGATTACTAAATTTCTAAGTACTTCTTGCTTTCTAGTGATCTTCTGAAGTACTTGGTTTCTAGTGACTGACACTGGAAAAACAAAGGTCCAAAAGGCAACCACGTACTCCAGTTCCTCTGACAGAGGCCTTGGAACAGTAGCATTATTTATGAGAACTTTCTTTAAAAGAAATTCATGATGGAGAGAGCTTAGACATCTAAGGCCTAAAGGGCTCCTGAAGAACACTGACACTATGAGTAGATGAACTGCTAACATGAGGAAAATGCCTCTTTTATTACCTCTTGCAAATGGCTCAGTGTATTGCCTATTTCTATGTGATCTATGAAAGAGAAGCGAATGAGAGAATACTCTGGTTTCTTTTCAAAGAAACAGCTGAAAGAGCAACAAAATCATCAGCTAAGGGCCTGGATCTGGAGAGTGCCAATTTCACTTCATGCTGTATCAAGTGGAACTGGAACTTCCATCTCTCTCAATTTCATGTCTTTCATGAAGTTTAGTAGTGCAAAATTCAACACAGAACTAACTCATCAGCTTGGCCAATACTGTGAGCAGTTTCAGCCATGTAATGCAATTTTTGAGGTTGTCCTGTGCAGGGCCAGGTGGATACTATGATCCTTGTGGAGCCCTTCCAACTCAAGATATTCTGTGATGCTCAGTGCTGAGCTACGTGGCTGGGCAAGAGATTATGGGAGCTGACACCAAGCCTATGGAAATCAGAGGTGTCTGTGTCTGACATGCTGCACAGGAGAAAACACCATCATAATCCATTGTGATAAAGAAAACATTCAGGCCTACAAGCACAGGCCTTGGAATAATGAGCCTAGGATCAAGAGAGCCCTTGACAAGTAGCAAACTTGAAGTTTTTCCTGGCTTCTCAAAAACAGTTAGCTCCTCTAGCAGTAATAAATTAATTATTCAACTGTGTCCAGGGAGCCACAAGAGTGTTACAAGCTGGGGAACTATGCAGGCAGCCGTAAAAGCCAGGAGACTAGGGGTCTGCCATGGCAGTCTCTTGAAAAGCACAATCATTGGCAAGAAGCTAAGTCTACAGAGAAATATAAAGTCACTTTTAACCCTCCAAAATACCAAATTTTTAGAATTCAAAGAACGGGAGAAATAAAACCCAGCCACAAAATGAGAATGCAACTGTCCTTCACATAAGTTCTGACATAGAAGGGACAGAGCACATGGCCAGCATTTGGTTTCACAGGTTGACTTGATCTCTTTTTGTGGTCAACGACAATTTTTTCACTATGATGTACTCTTACAATCTATGTTAACGTCCACGTGAGAACAGGCAGACATTTGAGGAACAAACACATTTACAAGTCTACCAAACTAACTAGCGGAACTGAAAGGTAGTGACTAATTCTCTTTGAAGTTCTTCCCTCTCCTGAATATATCACCTACAAACACTACAGTAATCTTATAACTGATTTGTTTTCTCAGATCCAAGCCTCTAGTTACTATATCCTGACACCAATTTAACACGGTTAATTCAAAGGAGCATTTTAGGACCTAAAATATTTTGTAGTCTACCCTGCAGCTCTACTTTTAGTTATGCTGTCCTTGCATAACTTCCTCTGCTGAGCTGGTCAAACACCTCAGCTCCTCTTTTGTTGTGTAGGTAACTGGCAGCAAAAGTCCCATTTGGGAATCCTAGAGTGCCTTCTCCTGTGTCCACCAAGCCCAATGCAAATGAAACCCTAGCTCACATGCAGTACTGAAGAATGTCTCGGAGGACTGCAAGGGAGAAAACCCTCTGGATTTGACTTTGTGATTAGACCAGCACTTACAGTCACTGAGACAGTAGATGAGGTTAGAGGACAGTGCAGATCAGGACAGACAGACATTTTTTGAGGCTCTTTCCAAGACACTGCATCTTCTGTCACAATAACTAGCTAGGACTAGCTTATTAGAGATTCTGCCACTACACAACCACATTTGCTCAGAGAAAGTACTCTGTCAACAGACAGCAAGTTTTTACATGAGCAAGGGTAATCTTATGCCAGGAATTTTCAAATAACAGCATCCATGGCCACCGCCTGTACAGTCAATCAATCCTGTCTCATATACATCAGTCACACATTAAACAAATAAAGAATCTTTGCAGACATTTATTCAAAGAGAAAACAATTCAAGAATTGGGCTGTCCATACAGACCACCATAAACATTGGTTCTTAATGCTTCAATAATTAATTAAAGCATTATTAATTAATTTAATAATTAATACTTTCTAAAAAAAAGAGGTAACTAAACCAGCCCCAAAATGTGAAAGCTGAATAATTAAAATCTATAAAAGTATAACAAAAAATGCTATTAAAAATTTGGATTGACTAATCAAGAATAATTTTTGTTCAAAAAACCAGGTCTCCAACTACGCTTCTAATGACATTAGCATTAATGTACATACCTAACTGTATATTATTAGCTTTAAATTTAAACTACCTAAGTCACTGCTGATTGTATAATGTCTGCAAGGTGCTCCTTTTGTCATTCTACTACTTTTCTGAAAGTTGAAGGAGAGAAAACCTAAATAAAAGGAAGCAGGAGCTCCACTTGGGAAGTTGTGGGTGTTTTTCTATATTTCCTTTCACAACATTTTTTCAGTATTTGCATTTTGCGTATTTTAGATATGTAATCTTAGCAGTCCCCCTGAATGCAGTAGGAAGAATTGGAGAAAGGAGAGCAAATTCCACAAAAAGCAGAGCTATAGACAATAGTTAAGGAAAGAGCAAACATTGTAATTGTGCTACATATTAGTGTGCACCTACATAGAAAAAACACTGAGTAATTTTACATTCTATTAAAGAAAGCATCTGCTCTCTATACAATGATTATTTTTATTGAGAAGTCTATCTCCTAAAAAAATTCCCAACTTTTTAACAAGTCATACCCATTTTCCACAGGAAATCTAAGTTTGACCTGTTCTAGAATTGTATAATCAGTGCTTCTCTGGAACCACAACAGAGACTACTTGTGTGTCCAACAGTTTGACAGGGCACTGCTGTCATTTCCCCCATGCCTCAAAACAGAACCATTAGCTGGGTGCTGCAGGTAACACTGCTAAATGCAACATGGTTTTCCTGTTGCAATGAAGGTACTACAGTGTTGAAGTTCTGCTTTTCAGACAACAGTATCTAATTATGAAGGTGTTAAGGGAGAGGGAATAATATGACTAAATAATGTATATATTGTGGACTTTTTTACTTATTTTGAAAGCCCACAATATTCAGCAGATGAACAACATACTTATGGAGAGAAAATTGTGCTCATAAGAAATGTCAATATATCTTATTACAGTGACAGTGCAGTAGCATGTCTTTGATATTATTAAATTCACAGCTTTGATAAACAGCCTACAAATTACCTCTTGAAGGGAGCTGCATAATAATACCTGAAGCGTAAAGAGAGGAAATGGAGTTTAATTAAGTGTTGCCCAGCTAAATCACACAGATAAAAGCTTAGGAAGTAGGTAAAAATACTGAGGACTTCCATCTCTGCATGGAGGTGGTAAGACAGAGTGGTCAGGCAAAAGGCTGTTACTGAGCTATAGCAGGTTACACACCATCACTTCATGATGGGCAAAAGCTCCCATTCTCACTCCTCCCTTTGCACATGCAACATTCATTTTCTCCCCCTTGTCCTCAGAGGAGAAAAGCAGTATCATAAAACAAGGAAACACTAGTAAGGATAAACTGTATGTATCCAAATTAATATTTAATACTTAAAAAAAATTACAAAGCTGTAGTGCAATGCACATTTAGTAGCCCAGCAGGAAAGTCTTGGGGAAATAAAAAAGAAGACATAAACACAGATGGAACCACCATGGAAAAAAGGTACCAGAGTTATACTGCAGTTGGAAAGCAATGGTATTCAAATTTTTTTTAAGAATTTGTAGATTTTTAAAATAAATGGTTGATTTTTTTTTTTGCCATGATGCTAAATGCTAACACTATACACTGTTTTTCCTAGGTATCACAATTAATACACCTTTATTGATAATAAGTAATAAAATAATTAATCATTTATTACAATAAATGTCACATTATTTAAACTATAAATTTTTAATGCAACTATGCAGTATATAAATTTTTTTGTTTAATGTATTATTACATAAAATATTATTTATTAATAATAGATTATTAAGTACCACTTATCTTCTAGAATATATAGCTTCCCACTAACATAAAAAATTAAGTACCCTAATACTTTTGGAAAGGATACAAAATTTTTAATGTATCAAGAGTCCAACACCAGTAGGAACAGGTAGATTCCCAAAAAGCATGTTGCTGCAGAGCTCCAGTACTTATTGACACCAGGGTACCATAAGCCTGCATTTGACTTTGCCTCATTATGAATAATCCTTGACTGAGACCATTTCACAGAATCCTAAAATATCTGAAATTGGAAGGCAGCATCAAGACAATTCCCTGCTCCTTGACAAACTACCTAGAACTAATCCATGTAACAATAAGTTTCTGGATGATGCTCCTAGACATATGGTTTATTTCTATTGGCCTAATTAAACAAATGAACTTTCAGAAGCAGAAACACATGAACATGTTAACTGTCTCCTAAATTTAGCAGCATTTTTTACAATTACTTGTGTAAACAATAATTCAGTCATTTGATAGGATATAAGTTTCTAGACTTTTATGACTGTGAGAAATAATTCCAATTCTTATTTTTCTCCACTCTAATTCCTAAATTAAAATATGCCTTCAGTAAACACGAAAGTATGTACAATGCCTAATAGTTTGAAAACAAAGTCCAGACATGAATTTAATTGGGAGTCATCTTCATAGAAAGACCATCCCAACTACATCGCACATAAATAATCCAAGCAAATTTACAGTGAGGTCAAGGACTCCAAAGCAATGCACCTGCCCTTCAGAAACCAGCACAGGCAGGTACAGTAACAGTTGCAGTTGCAATCTTGCAGTTTTGTCTTTGCCTAATGAATGAACAACGGCTCTTTAAAGTCTTTCATGTGACATAATCCCACAGAAATATTTCTTCTGAGAAATTTCATGTTTCTTAAGAGTGTTGGCTAGTCAAATGCTAACCTAAAGCTCCAAGAAGACAAGTGCTGGTGCTTCTGTAGTGATTCAGTCTCTTAACTGGAGACTCAGCAGTCAAAACAGAAAACTTCAGCAGCATTAGTCTGTACTAATAATAGAGACAAGGTGTCATCTCCTAATTAACACACCAACAACTGAATATTGATTAGTTTGTCACTCTAAAAATAATTGAATCCATTTTTCCTCCAACAGCCCAGAGTGTTAAAGATTTGTAACAAAGAAAAGATCTTCAGTTGAGGAATGCTTTGCCAGCTTTCCTATTGTGTTCTGTACACTGAAAGACACGTTCAAAGTATTTCCTCCTATTCGATCATTTTCCCTATTTTTTTGTTCACAAAGAGAAAACACCTGAGATATCCCGTGTACATAAAACTAATGTGTATCTTCTTGTTCCCACATACAAAAAAGGATTTAAGAGAATAAAAACCCTAGAATTAATACTGCTAAATGCTACATCATTACTGGAAATTAGGATGGAATTGTAAGGGTTGCACAGCAACCCTCTGAAAGTCCACTGACATGAAAGAGAAGAGGGGTTTTTCTGCTGGATTCCCCCCCCCCCNGGAGAAAATCAAACCATGAAAAATAGCATTACTTGAGATAAACTGGAAAAAGAATCTCTGAGAAGGTATCTGCCTGGTTAACAGTAGAAACAAGTTAAGGGTATAATCCTGTTCTTCGCCTGGGGGAGAAAAAACGCCACTGACCTTAAAATGTTTTCTTATTGGGAGTGACGAGAGTATAAGGAGATGAGACCAAAAACAAGTCCTAAGAGGACAATTGAAATTAAATAGAATACTATTCAGAAATATCCCCTTTGAGTGATTTTAGTTCTTTAGTTCTCTCAGTTTCACATGTATGCTTGACAAAACATAAGACTGATTATAAATCAGTAGATTTAAAAACAATAAGTAATCTTTCCAAGTTCCACCTGGTTTCCACCATTTCATGTTTACAAGAAAAGTTACTTTATGAGCTAAAAATTCACGTGTAAGTAAATATAAGTCATATATATACATGCACACGTGACTTTCCAAGATAATTTTTTAAAGGATGGATATTAATTTAGTACAATTTAAATTTTTAAAAGAACTTTTTTCTACAACAGGGATTAAAAAATGCATTTAATAAAAAAACCCGAAGTCATCCTGATTCCATGATACTTTTGTACTTCACAAAACAATTTTGTGATGTTTGCTTCCCAGTTGTTCAAGTAATTGGAAAACTACAACTGCCTGTTCACACAAGTGACTTCTCAGTTCTCCAATGTACACTCAGAAAGAAGTGCAAGAGCTTAACAAAACCATTTAACATGAGAAGCATGTGTGGTTAAAAAAGCAATTTAAGTATAACAAAATGAGATGTTGCTGGTCAAATAAAGATATTTCTTTTACCTTGTTTAACTAATAGCGAAGTCCACAGGTATTCCTTTGCTATTCTACATTTCTTAAAATATGGAAGTTGCCCTCTGCAACTTATGCAGCAGCTGGAGAGAAATGGTGACACACATCCACAAAATACACCTTTTTCCTCTCACAGAAGGCGCCTTCTGTGCTTGGATTTTGAGGGAGAATATTCTGGATGGAAAAGTCAATTTTTCATTAAAAGTCACTGAAGCTCATCTTTAAATTGGTGCCAAAAATGGTTCACACATTGCAACCTTTTGTGTCTGGATTCATCATGTAGGGAATTTTTACAGCAAATTCCACACCTCCTGCAAAGCATATTTTAAAATGGAAGCTCCAATACAACATTAGCAACGGCCATGCCATGATAAGAGAGAAGAGAATACAATCATTGTTATAGTTTCCTAAGCTCCACCTGGAGGACCTGGTCGCTAAATGGATTACTTGCTGACTTTTCACCTCTGGGATTCCAGCCCTGACTGGAGTGACTGAAAATCATTCTGATCAGTCAAGTGAAAAAAGACCAAAGTGAAATTAGACTGGTGGTTTCAGATCAGTTCCCTCAGTGCTGTACTTCCAAATCACAAAACCACAGCACGTTGAATGTTGCTAGCAGGGGAGAAACTGAGAGGCTTTGAGGCTTAATGAGCATGAATCCAGCTGCCTATCCAGCTCACAAACACCTTAACATAGACTATAACCACCCCATACAAACAGGCACAAAGTAGAATAAATGACTGTGGATTACCATACAAATTAAGCAGGAGGAATCCCTTGCGAACGTGTATTGAAATGCCTGCACTGCAATCACAATAATAAAATTGTTAATCATATTAGATTAATTCTGACAGCCAGATGATACTTTGGTAAATTTTTTAACCAAGTCTCTAACAGTATTTGAATGTTTCTATTTCCAAAAAGAAATGCCTTTCTCTTTTCATTGCACTCACAAAAACTGAACAGTCCTAGCACATGCCATGACCCACATATGCAAGAATTATTTCAATTTAAAAATGGGAAAACTGGGGAACAAAGAGGTTAGAGTGTTTTACCTATAGATTTTTAAGGCCAAAAAAGGCCAATGTGATCATCTGATCTGATATTCGACCTTCCACCATCCCTGTACAAAGCTGGACAGTGAGAATCAATCAGAAAACTGCTGCTGCCATGCAGGAATTCAAGATGCCAACCCCCAAGCTCAATTTCCTGTTAATTTATGGAACTAGGCATAGAAAATTTGCCTTGATGCCAGTGTTTTACTGCAGATAAAACGGTCTTGCCCCGTGCTGCTGTCTTTAGCTGTAGCTCAGCCAGCAAAGACAGAAAAAATCCCACTTCCTACAATGAGACAATCTAAATGGGAGAGAGTGGGCATACATTACCTATGTATAGGAAATACTCCATTAAATGACTGCTTGAAACCAGTCAGAAGACCTCTGTCATAGTTTGAATAATTCAGGCCTAGCTTTTTTTCTTTGGTAATTTCTTATTTTTTTTAGTCTAAAATCATGTAAGATTGCTTTTTTATCACAGAACCTGCAGAAAATACTCACTTGCTACATGAACACAAGTGACAGTGTAGGTATAGAAGAAACTGATTTTTTACACTGGAGCTGAGATGTCTCAGAAGGAAGTCTCATCAAGAATGTTGCCAGTAAAAATGAACATTTTTATTCATGAGATTATTATTTAGGTGCATCTAGCACATTGTCATGATTTCCATTAAATGAAAAATCAATTGAGGTAAAAACAGAGCCTGTGAATTTCTCTAGGGGATCAGGCATCGTTCCTCACTCAAAAGTGATGTTGGTTTTGCACCGCAGAACATTCTCAATTTTTACATCAGAGCAACAAATACGAGTTCTTATAAAGCAGCCACAGCAGCCCAGCTTCAGTTTACAGAAGTCTGACACTATTCTTCTCCCCAACCATCTTCCATGCTCTGTTTAATGAGATTAGGGAATATTAGCAAATATTCAACATTTGACTACTGTGAAAACGTGTGAGAAAAATTAGAAGTCGATTGAAACATCCTGTGTATGTGGAGGATTTTCAAATATGGTTCACTGCAAAGGCTTGATTAGCTATATATGATTGCAATCACTAATTCTCTTTTTTAGGGTCATATGTCTGCTCAGATGCCCTGAAAATTTCACCTACAAAGAAAATGGGCTGTGTGTGCTCCACAACTCTTTCACTAACTTAATACTGAAAAGCCTTCTTAAACACTGTTTTTGACCATAGCTCATACAAGGAGTTTCATGCTTGGAATTATTATCTTTATTAATATTTATTGCTTTATAGGATTTTTCTTAATCTATTTTTAAATGGTTTACAGTATAAAAGTGCTTGTAGAATTTTTGTAAAACTTGCATTTAATGAAAGAGTATACCAAACACCTTCTAGAAATCTGCAAAACAATTCAAACTCCTGATAGCTATTTAGTTATTGGCACAAAAATATACGGATCCAAATTAATTTATTTCTGTATCGCAGGTACCTTATACTGCAAGATCTCTCTCTCTACTCTTCAGCTCCCTGTCTTTAACATTGTTGAAAGGAGACTGTAACCATATAGTGAGCTTCATTTTTTTGGCTCAGTCTCTGACAACTGGGACCTGGATTACTTACTGCAGTCTATTGAAAACCATGTGACATTATTTTTCTCTTGCTATTCATATGCCAGAGAAATTCAATTATAATAAAAACTTTCTCAGTGAGAACACTGGTAAAAACTTGTCTGAAATTAATTGGTCTCCATACAGATACCAATATAAGACAAAGGAGCGGATACACTTTATCATGAAGGAAAGATCAGAATTACTAATGGCATTTACTGCTATGCAAAAATAAGGGGTTAGATGCAAGTTAATTGCATCTGATGTTTCATCTATTTCATTATAGAAACTCATGTACTCTGCTTTAGAAGAGCACCACTATAGAAGATGATGTTATCTTTCTTTTGATGCATCACCAGAAATTGAAAATGGCTTTTTAAAGAGTCTTTTGGGGAACCAACAGTTTCCACAATTTTTTTCATCCTTTATTTCCCCAAAATGGATTTTCTTATTGATTTTGGAGCTATCATACATTTTAGTTCACAGTAGCCTAGCACACAAACATTGCTGGGCACATCTCTCTTTTGCTCTCTGCTATTTAGATTTTGGATTATACAGTCATTCATCTCGCAGTGTGAAAGCCTGAATCATTTTCCATCTGTGCAACCTATTAATAATTTTTATATTTTAATATTTTTATGTCAACTCTTTTACTTACCAGTCAATCTTAATTAAACATAAAAATCTAAAAATCTACTTATGATTGTTTTAAGTAAGCCTTTAATGTTTTGTTTCATGTAAAGAGGAGCATATGTCATTTGATTCCTATTTTCCCATTTGACATGTGCAAGCAGTATCCAAAATTACTGCTGGTCCAACAAAATACAGCTAATAGAAAAAAATGTTCTCACAACATTTTTTGTCTCAATATATTTTCTCTTAAGAGTGGCTATCATTAAGTCTAGTTTCATTTAAGAGCTGGTCATGAGACAGGTACATTTTTCTTATTTAAATGCACCCTTGTATTAAGAATCTGTATCTATTTGTGCAGAAAACGTAGATCTTGGAGCATGAACAACGTGACCTGAGAGTTACTGCCTGTGAATCAGATGGAAGGATTTAGCTTAGAATGGACTAATACTACTGCAAGGTGTTTCTAAAATGCTGAGACCAACTTGTACATTCTTCTCTCTGCCTGGATACAAGACTGAAACCTGATACCCCATCCAGGTTTGCATTTCTAGAAGTAGGGCACTGCATTCAGTCATACTTCTTATTCTCTTCATCTTCTGTGGAAAAGCCATTGAAAGAAGAGAAGACAACAGCATCCTTGACATCCTAGGTGTGTCTGGTAAAAAACCGAACATCTTCAAATTAAGATTGTATTAAGAGTGAATGTCAGCTGTGATGTCATGCAAGTGTACTAATCGTGTAACAAGATGTAGCAGAGAGAAAAATACTTAAAATTTAGTTAACCAAAAGATTAGGATGGTATGATCTTGATTTTCATGTATTTTTCAATCTCAAATCCTAGTATGTGTTAATGATATATTTACATTGGTCTAAGTATTAAAATCTAAATTTATACAAACATTAATGTTTAAGGTTAGAGTTTTTTATTCATTCTAAAACACTTACAGATATGGTTAGATGGGAAATCAACATATCCTACACCAAGGTATGGTATTCAAAAGCAGGAGGCGGGTCAGGAATGCTCAAGAAATCATTAAGAACAACATGCCTTCCCGACAACCAGCTTCAGCCAGAGAGTCCTTAGCAAGCAGGGAGAGCGGGAGATTGCTTAAACTCCTGTCTTTGTGAAAAACCAACATTTTTTTTCCTAAGGGAGCCCTCTAGTTTATTGAACAATTCTTAGCTTTTGTTTTATTGATCTTAGCTTATGTCCAGTTTCTTTGCACAGTGGGAGCTGTATGCAAGCAGTGGTTAGATGCTCCCACTACTGGGATGAGGTTCTTCAAGTGGAGGCATAAAACTTAGCCCCCATTATGCAGCAGTGTCATTCCCACTAGGTTTGTGAGGGGCATAATTCCCGTCTCTCACAAAACCTCCCACCCGAAAAACAAAACAACAACAAAAAACCAAACCAACCAAACAAAAAACCAAAAACAAAACCAAAAAAACAACCACATTTCATATGCCAGAGGAGACCATCTCCCTACCAGCTATCTTTACTAGAAGGGCCCTTGAACACCCTTGATTTCATTTATGCAGCTGATATTGGCAAGGTTTGTTTTTTCCTCTTACTGGTGATTGTTGCTATTTTAGGGGAAATGCTGTTCGAAACAAAAGCACCTGTAATCACTGACACTTCATAAAGTGTCCTCAGGCACAAAAGCAGCCAAACAATGGATGCCTCCTCATACATTTGCATATATTTTGTTTCTTTATTCAGAGGAAGCTATTAGACATACAGAATGGTTGAGAATGCTGATATATAAAGACAACGGCATGATATATTTAAATTAGTCTTTCTCCCTACCCCAGCAATACTGCTTAGAATGGTATTTTTAATATAGCACAAAAAGAAATTTCCATACAACTACACTGTCATGAACTGAGATTATAGCAGCATATCCTACAAATAACAGCTCAAGTTGGGAGATGTCCAGACATGGTCCCTAATTAATTAATATTTCCACCAATGGTAACATTTTATGTACAACCCCAGATTCCAGGTGATACCCTGAAAACTTAAGCTTCTCTCAGTAACTTGACAATTTTTCTTTTAAAGTTATAGTTGGGGGTTCTTTTTCTTTCCTGAGGAACAATACATTTGTACTCTCTTAGTGACCTTCTGCCTCTGGAATTTGTCCAGTTAGCATCATATCACTGTACAGGAAGGGAAACCATAACTGGTCACAAGTTTTCTAAAAGTAAGAGTTCCTAAATTCTCCTCTTCCCCAAATAATGCCTCAAACATCTGCAAAAGGTAGCAACACAGAAAATAAGACTATCAAATTAATTGTAGAGTTGAATACTATCTTATTACTAAAAGTTGGGAAAAAGTTTTATTTAGTAAACTTTGGCTAACCTATTATTATTATTTTAATACCAAGATGAACTTCTGAAATCACAATCATCAGAACTATTGTTAAATTAACTAAAATACTGAAGGGAAATATAGAGCATCAGACAGTCTTATACAATCAACAGGCTTCCTCAAAAGAAGACTCTAATCGCAAATATGTAAAATATTAATTAACTTTTAAGAAAAGAAAAACAAAAAATTGTCACAAGCTTATAGTTCTCATACAGCCTATAAAAAGATTACCATTTTGTTGTTGCAATTAAATCTCCCAAACCAAATATATTCAGGAACAGTTACATTTATTTTGCCCTTCTGCTACTACCACCCTTTATCTGAAACAATTATTTCCCTTTCTTCTTTGGTGCCTGCTCCCAAAGCACTAATCACACTCCTCAGCATTAATTGTACTGCATTTAACAAGCCAAACTCTCTATGTACCCTGCACATGATAGGCTTTCCTTTTTTTAATTACCCTAGCTCCACCTATCCCAGTTCAAATTCCTTTTCCATGAGTATGGCTAAACAAAACTGTCAGATGAGGTTCTTGTACCATGCTGTACATGATGAATGCTCACCTATGTCTACCCAAATGCAGTTGCTGAGTGGCTAACACCACAGTCTTTTTTATGGACTCAGCATGCAAATACCTCTGAAACATGGGGTTCTAGCAGGTTTGGGTTTTTTTCTTACTTGTTAATTTGTCATTGAAGGGGTCAACTCAGTGCAGAAACTGGTATCCTATAAGGCTAAAAAAACTCCAAGTCCCAGAACTTCTCTATCGCTAAAGCCATGTGCACAGCACCCAGCATTAGAGTGTAAGGCTGGGCACATACGATATCTCCTGGTCCAATGACACATATTGATAACAACAGTGACAGCAATTACTATAATTTTTACTATTAGTATTATTACTGCTAGTGTATGGGGTTTTTTGGTTCAACATACTCACACTTTAAAAAAAAACACAACCATGTTGCAGCCCACCACTGTAGCACTTTTATGCTACAAGTGGAGTTTATCTGCAATGTGCAGCACAAGGATGCAGTATGAAAGCATGTGGGACTGTTTGACAAGTGCAAAGCCTGTGGGAATTAACTGCTACCAGCGCTGTCCAAACTGTTGGACAGGAATGGTATTTGGAGCTCTCCGTTTCCTAAGCCATACCTGACCATCGTTTTGAAGAGGGCATTAAAGCTAATCAGGAAGCATGCTGTGAATTAGAGACCATGCTAAAAATCAAGCAGTACAGCCTACACAAGCATTTAGTAGTCTACAAGTAATCCAAAGGAATGATCCTGCACTTCCTAAAATTGAGTTTCATTACACTTCTGTTATTATAAATCTTCAAGTTCATCTGATTTTTCCCATCCTACTATCTCAATCTTCTTCCTCTGTTGATAGTCCCTCCTAAATTTGTGTCAACTAAAACTTACTAGAATTTAATGAAAAATACTAATTACTCAATTAACTTCTTAATCATTAGGAAATCCCATTTCTTTTTCACCCTCAAACCAGTATTTTGTTTTCCAATACAATCCACTATCACATCCCATTAGCCAGCTCTTACACTTCCTAACATTGCATATACTAAGCTTCAGCTTCCCTGATTTAGTTTAGTTTTTGTCTACAAGTAACTTGCTGTGCTTCAATATTATTCCTGTTATAGATATTCCTGTTATTCCTATTATAGCTTCCCTCAAAATTATTAATTTCAAGCCAATGAATTTATTTACAAATGTCCTCTGAAATCTGGGGTATAAACTTTGTAGTTCTCCAGAACTGAACACATGAATCTCTGGAAATTCAGATTTTCCCATTAATCCCCATTCTCATACAACCCATAACTCCTTGTGCTTTTGATCAGTGCAGTCTTATAGAGTAGAAAATCCAATTCTTCATTACTCCTTTATTCACACAGTTGAAAAACTTAATGCTAAATTTTTATAAGAATTTAAAAGTAGTGTAAAGTGTAAATCAACCTTTTACAGCACTACATATTTTATTACACTTTCATGGCAGTCTGTTTTATGTTGTCTTAATACTCTTCAATTAGTTATTTAAACACAGGCTTTGGTTTAGATCCTCACAACAATGGTAATGTAGGCTGGCAGCAATAAATACGGGAAAATTTTTTGAGCTTTTCAAATTCTGACCCTAGTGATGAGCTTCTGATGAGTCCAACTTGTACTGTTAAGTCAATCACTTGGATGATTACAGATTATTTTTTCTAAAATAAACATTCTACTTCAGAACTAACTTCTCAGCTAGTCTCCCTAGGCACTTCCAAGAGCTCCTGAATTTGACATATCTTTAAGACAAGTAATTGAAAAAATGGAAGGTGAAATACAGCTTCTGTCAGGGGAGAGAACAGATAAGGTCATACACTGATAAGGGATTTTATCCTTTTGCATTTGCAAGCATGCTAAAGGACCATTAGCTGAAATGAACTGGTGAGCTCCTGATTCATTCCAGGATGTACTTCACTTTCTGGCAGTTCAGGCAGATTATTTTTTTTAATTATTTGCTTTGTGGAAAAAAGCAAACATATTTGCTCCCTTTTCCCTATGAAAGGAATAGGTTCAACCGTGGCACATCTCCAAGAAGCACTCCTTTCTTCCAGCAAATCTCAAACTGGGACACCAGATTCAGTGAAACTTTCTTACTATCCTAAACTTGGTTGTGCCAGACACATTTGAAAACTATTCAAACATGAATTTAAACAGTTTTGTGCTTCTAACTACATGGTAGTGCTTTGGTTTGGTTTGTTGGTTTTTGTTTTTTTTTTTTTTTTTTTATAAAAGGAGAGAATTTGCATTTCTTCATTCATTAAAATTATAAAATAACCTTAAGAATAAATTTTCTCTTTTTTACCTCTTGTTTGATTAAAGACACTGTATAACAAAAAGCATATCCCAATATGTATTCCACAAAATAACCAAACCTCTGAGCTTATTCTCCTCTGAACAACTGAAAGAAAATAATAGGAGCTAGAGGCTTTTTATGGTAAAAAAACTTTACCTCTGTGCAATCTAAGAGGCAGTTTATTTATTATTTATCCACTCTTCCATTGATTCTAGCATCTCCTTTGGCTGTAATAATTACATCTGCAAGACTAGAAAAAAAAAGATTACTTTTAAAAGTTGTTTTTGGTCCTTTTCCTTTGCCAGAACTTCTTGACCAAGCTTCCTTTGTCTCTCTGGAATTAAATGAAAGCCACACACTGAAAACATATAACTTGAAGACTCCTCCAATATTAGCAACCTTATAACTTGCACTGAGAAAAAAATACTTAGAATAAAAGAAACAAAAAAAGCTATTTTTAAGAAGCACTGCACAACTCCTGACCTACCACTACTGTGTAGAAGCATAGGAGAATTGGCTTTGGAGTCAAACCTACCGAGCAATCAGATGGATGTTCCTTCCTCTCTCCTAAAGACAGCTAATTCTTGTAAAGTAAAAAAAAAAAAAAAAAAAACAACAACCAAACAAAAAACCCCCACATTTACATTTAGAGAGGTAAAAACACAGCTTATTTATGGTCTGTCTGAAAATATCCATGTACACAGAAACATGCACTGCACCTTGCCAGATTTAGTTTCTGACATCAGATGCAAAGGAGTACGTGTGAGCATGCAGTTTGCAATGGAGGAAGGCTTTAAGAGGAAAAAAAGAACCAGCAAAATCCTTCAATATGCTTCATCTCAGAATGCAGTCCTATAGCACAATGATTTCTGAGAAGTAGCACTACATTCTCTCAGAGAAAAAAAAAAAAATCATTTTATACCAGAAAGTTCTGGCCAGACTGAAATCCCTCATTCTCAGGATGGATTCAATCATAAACAAATTCCCAAAGAGAAGTCATACGAGAGAGATTCAGGGGAAAAAATATTTCCCACTTCAGAAAAACAGCTATTTAGGTCTTCTCTGTATATCATAAAAATAACTGCATTAAAGAAAAGCCATATTATTCTACAGAATATGAGAAGTAAACACCTGTCAGATGTGTAAACATTTATTCTTTTGAAGTACTGTTTCCACTTTTACTAGAACTGTTGGTAATGCTGGTGAAAACCTCAGATGTCTCACCAACTGCACCTATTTTTAAAGAATTTTAACAACTCCTCTATAATGCTAACTCCAACAAGAAAAGTGTTTTTTAAAAAGCAAACTGGTTTTCTTGTGGGTTTTTTTATTGTTTTTGTCAAAAGATATGACTGGAGAAAATTCTAAAAAAGATAGAGACCTTTTTTATATTGGCTGCATGTGAATGAATTATTCATGTAAGTAACTGGTCATTACCACCTATAATTCTTCTTCTGTGGGTCTCTGCATCTTAGCTACACTTGCCAAGCTACTCAGGATGGATTCAGGTTCACTTCCTCAGTAGGAGACCAAACCATCTCATTTTCTTTCAGTGGGTTTTATCACAAATTATTTTTGCCTGAATGCCCTTCTCTAAAATCTCACTAAAGCTTTTCACAGGCAAAATAATTTTACCATTTATAGTTTCTCTTATTTTAATTAATAGCCTACGATATAATTGCAATATGTCATTTCACAGAGTGCAATTACAGTTTAATAAACCATGCGGGACATTTAAAGGCGAAGTGCCCTAGGTTTTCAAGTACTCTGCATTATTTGCATACTCTTTGACATGCTTTGTGGTTTAGTCTGATGTAGCTTTTCTAATTAGAAATAAACAGAAGTTAATCATTCAGGAGGCAAAGGGAAAGGAACAGTCAGAAAAAAACCGCAACCTATTTTGCAGTTAAACAATTGTTCCATGCGATAATTTAGACACAATTTATCCTTTTTAAATTTTTTTTTTCAAAATGGACTGAAGAAATAGTGACACTGACAAGGAGGGGGAGCCCAACAAAAAACACGAAAATTTTAAGACAGAAAAATATTCCATAAATGTTTATGTATCAGCTCTGTCCACACTAGGTTTTGAGCCGTACCTTGCAGGGTTCTTCCATAGAGAACAATGAACACAGTTAGTTAACCAGATTATTCAGAAAGGAAGAATTTGATAAGGATATTACCCAGGTTGTAAATGGACTCCTCATGACTCATTTGTCACTTAAGAAAATCTATGGTATCATTTCATTACTCATTCTCTAATATTTTGGGATTATCTCCAGTGGGGATAATTACTTGGAAAAAAAGTACAATAAAATTATCTAGGAACAAGGTCAGATGTCCATACAACTGGAAGACTTTATTAAATAAAGCAAGTGTTCAGCTACTGTCTTGCAGGAAGCTCAGAGAAGATAAGGAAGTTGTGAGCATGGGAAGTTGTTGACAAACTTCACACTACTGAGCAAAACCCAAATGAAATAGTCATAATACTGAATAAATACTGGTTTGAAATATGTAATTTAGCCTCCACTTCCAAACTACTATTTTCCAATGTAAGTCACAACCAGAATTGTCAAGATCTTTGAGTGCTCTCTGCTACAGATGGGCATCTCAGGACCTTCTCAAAATTACTAACTTTGATAATAATTTTCCCTGAAAATATCATCTTTTCCTACTTCAGACTACTTCTTAAGTCAAGTATTTTTACAATAAATACTTATTGTGATGAAACATGCTCTGAATTATGGGAAAATGAAGAAACTGGACCAACTCCCTAAGGAAAAATCACTAGGCATTTTTTCAAAGAGAGAAAAAAAGTTCTTTATATTCTTATGGCAATGACAGGATAGGAAATGATGTAACAACTATTTTTTTGCAGTTCTCTAATTCCCCTTGTAAAATCTTACCTTAAAATATTGATTTTCCGTGATTATCCCAATAAGTCACTAATTATTCTAACTAAACGTGTGTAAATTAGCAAGCTAAGGGTTTTGAGAAGCATGCAGTGTGTCTTCCTTCTTGCTGTGTGATTCCAGGTACCTTAGTTATTATTTGACTACTTCATTCTGTTCCTTTTCTAGGGTGTTTTACATTGTGTCATTTAAGTGTTTGCTACAACAGGCCCCTCAAGGAATACCAACTGTTTGCTCAGACCCTCAGCATTCTAACCACTAATTTAGTGATATTGAAAGAGAGAACTACAAGGTATGTTTTACTTATGTTCAGCACTAGATGTATTATTCAACCTTAAGAACTTCACAGTTATATCCCAGTCTGGAAAGAGCTTTCTTTCCCCTTTTTTCCCCTCTCCAGTTTGTTATTCTCATCTAATAAAGAACTTTTCAAATGCAATGACTTTAAATCCACAGCTGCCAGGAGGACTGTAGAAAAGCCCGTGACCACCAGGTGCTTACCTTATGCTTGTACTGGGAGATTTTCTTTTGCTAATTTCCCATTGAACTTTTAATGAAGTATTTTGGTTCAGAAGGTGGTCAAAAGTAGCTGGTACTTTTATAATGAGAAAACACACACACACTCTCCCCATCCAGTTCTAGTAAATGGAAACTAGTTGCTGTACAAGCTCATGTCCCCAGCACCTGTGGGAGCTGCTACCAAGGCAGATGGCCAAGAGGAGGATGAAAACAAGATGGATGAAGGAGAGAAGGAACCAGATGGACAATGCAAGATAATGTTCATCTAACTCTTCACGGTTCTGTTTTCTTGTTTCTTCCCTTCTGTCTCTCTCTCTGTTCCAGGCTGAAAATCAGTTTCCCTTTTTCAAGACATTTTACAATTTCATGATCAAGCTAAATGAACACAAAATAATTCTACCTTTACAGAGCTCAAAATGGTGAGCAAATTAAGTGTCCATTAATAATAGCGAAAATGCTAAACAAAACATGTTTATCCATGAAAAAAAAGGGCTTTCTGGTTATGTAACTCTCCCATCATATAGGCAATTTTTTTTTCTTCACAATAGTCCAAAAACATTTGGCATTTATCTTCCTCAGTTCCTGACCACCCCTGCATTTTATCTCTGTTTCTCAACCTCCTTACTCCATTCCTGAAATCTGTTCTAATACACATTTAAACCATTACTAAAAAGCATATAATTAGACTTAAATCAATAGCTGGCTATCTGGATTGTACAGTGGCAAAAGTCAGGCAATTCCACAGAAATAGCCCCTCAGGGATATCCTGCTGCTCCACAAGGTTTTAAAGTTTACTTTCTGCATTTTGACTGATTAACACAAAATGTACCTTGGCATTTTTGCTGCTTATAATGAAAAAGGTTTGCAACATTCAGCAAGATAGACTTATATTTGACCAATATTTCTAATACAAACACTACCTTAAATTTTCTGAATTACTGCAGCATATTTTATTATTTCACACATACACACACGCACACACACATTCTCTGTTGGTAAAAGCAGTAGCTGTTTAATGTTTTTTAATGAGAATTAAAAATCTGTTTATTTGATTTAATCAGCTCATTGAGCATTCTCTTTGTTCCTCTAATCCCTTGAATGGGGATGTCAAGGCATGTGATAGCACACAGCCGTGACAATAATCTCAGGAGGTTATCCATCGCTGCCATTTATAATAACTAATGCATTTTAGTACTAACGAGACAGCCATACTCATTACAGGGGAAATCTACTCCTCCCCATGCATAAGAGCAAGAGCAGCAGCTAGCTTTGGGCAAAGAATTATGGAGGTCTTTTGGGTATAGAACCCATTTGCAAAATGGAAACTGGCTCTGTAGCCCCCTGGAAAGGCCCAGTCACTCCATCACCTCTTTTTCTTCAGCATCTAGACTAAGGAGCAAATCATAATTATCTCTTAGTTAATTTCAGAGCTTCCTCCTGTTATACCACATTCAGAAGCTGCCATGGACTCACTATTCTATCTGCCACTGAGTGTGAGTGCTATGGAACTCACCAGGAAAAAGAACCTTCCATATTCAGTCATGGATAGCTTTCAGGCTATACATGCACATGGTATATATAACACTAGACTCTAAATGGATGGATGTATTTATTAAAAATGCCCATTTTTAATTCAAAGATTAGAACCTTCAATAAGCCTACCTTGCAAATGAAACTCTTTTCAGAGTTGTTAAGCACCAGAAAAGACCACCAGAACTTTAATCAGGGCAAACCTCTTTCAGCTGTTTCAATCTAATTTTATTTTCTTGCACACAAAACTGATTATTTTTGGCCACAGTCAGTTGATACATTTATGTAAAAGCTACGTTAGGGTAAAAGATACTGCAACAGCAAAGAAAAAAATTTAAACTGTTTCCTCCTATTCCAGTTTCCAATTCACTACAATAATCTTCCCTGATAGTCACCCTGCTTCTCTTTGCAAATTCATCAGTGTCTAAAGTTGTAATTCATGATGAACAAGAAAAATCTGCAATATGCTTCACAGGATTGTGCAATGCTGATCAGCACTCATTTGAATGATGTGTGCACTCGACAAGGCAAGGAAAATAAGTCAATACGATTATCATGAGAGTTCAGTCAATTGGTTTCCAGAGAACTACACAATTGTTTCAAGTAAGGCAATTTTTGCCTCTTTTCTTAAGTTATTAAGATAGAAAAAAGTTGAACCATTATCCTTCAGCCTTGAAAAGAGACGATGAATTGGTTTACCCACTAAATTGCAGCTCCAAACCTTCAAAGTACAAAGGAAAACTAGACTGCAAAGGCTATCATAGAAGGACCATAAGGTCTTTCAGGGTTTATCACTGTCAGGTTTGAATTGCATGTTTTTTTGTTTTTGTTTCAAATCTAATGGTTACTTGCATATGTAAAATTTTATTTTCTTTTATACTTTATCTTATATGGAGCATGTGGTTGCCTTTACCTACACAACTGAAAATACTTCTGGGATTTCTAATGAAGCTTAAGTCTGCTGTCATTATTTAAGCATTCATATTCATGTTTATGCTTTGTGGCTGCAGAAACATTGTGAATATCAATCACCAAAGTCCCATCTCAAAAAAGCAGCACAATATAACCTCTGTGAAGTGCTTAAGTCCTTGCTAATTACAGCTTGAGGTAGCAGGACAAGTTCTGTTCAGCAATATGTAGAGAAATAATAAATTCCTTAAATGCAGCAGAGTTACCTGAGAGCCTTACTCGGTGACACTGAGATCAGAACATGACCATAAATAGCAGGAGATGAGAAAGCACAGTACATGCAGTGATGCTTACCTGTTTTTCCTAGAGGTGACATCTAAAAGAGCTATTATTACAGAACTGAAGAAATAATGATATGAAAGAAATATGATATCCAAATTCCCATTAACTTTTCCTAGAGATGAACCTCAGAGGCTGCAGAATCAGACTCCCATTCTTTAATGCGATAATTGGATGTTTTAAAGCCTTTATTTACTAACCACATGATCAAGTAGCCCAAAGCAGCAACCAAAGATTAACCACAGCAGCAACCAAAAATTATTTTAAAAGAAAGGATAATTTCCATGCCACATTTTTTGAGTAGCACATTTTAATAGCTGCTCAGTCTGATGACTTGGATATCATGTCCCATCTTTGAAGAGTGCATCATTCTGCACAGGTAATTGCACTGACTAGAAACTGCATCTGCCCATCAGAACTGATTGAAGAATCCATTCATTCCATTTGGTGGTAGGTTTGAAATCATCTTGGGTCCCTGACTCACTCCATTAACTAAAGTCAAGTCAGCTCCTGGTAAAATATTCAGGGCTTCTTGTGCAACAGAGAAAAATTATGTAAGCAATTAATGATAGCATAAGTGTCAATTTAATCACAATGTAGTCTACTAAGAATGGAGGTAGATACCTGTTGTCTGCCCACAAAAGAACTCACATACAAGAGAAATTGTTAGGTAACACATCCAGGTGGGTAGAAGTGACAGACACCAGATTTGCCTTGTGCAGTGAAGCATGAAGAGAGGGGGAGCTTCTTTTCCAGCTGTAATGAATTTGGTGCAAGCACATTAACAAGCCACTTACTTCTATTCTGATTTATCTTTACCATCAATTAGATAACTTTTATTTATGCCTTAGGGCTGTGCTGTGTTGGCACTTGCTGTGCACTGTTACCCCTGTGAATTTATTAGCCAAAGATGTAATTTAATCAGTGATTTCAATTTACCACCAGCAAATCACATTTACTGTCATTATTTCCAATAATAATATTTTCCAACCATGTGGTGCTTTGTTGTGCTTCATTTTTAAATAGTGTCTTCAGTATTGTCAGTCTGGCCACATTAGGTCTCAACCTGTGTCAAAGAACATGCTAGCTTCCTGAGTTCTAACTCTCTACTACGCCACAACATACCATACATGCTGAAAACACCATCAAATTTTAAATTAACGCCTCAGGACAGTTGCTTTTCTACCTCAGTTATAGCTCTGTTACTTTCCACCTACTGGTCCCAATGGTCTCAACAAAACAAGAGATATCAACTAAACCTATGTGAGTCAGGTAAGGATGACAAAAGATAACGGATCCGCTGCTTTGAGCTTCCCCTCAGGCACCTTTTATCATTACTTTGCAATATTAACATTCCCAGTGAATCACTGTCATGTCTAGGACAGGAGCTGAAGTAGACAAGGAGCAGTTACCATAATAAATATGGCATCTGATTTTTCAAAGATATTCATGTTGATTATGCCAAAGAGCCCCTCAAGTGGCTTCCACGCTGAAGTACCTGCAGCAGGAAAGACTTCATGAAGCTCCCACCTAGCAATGCTGCTAACAGCCTTGCTTGGGGGAAGAACTGGAAGAGGTGAGAAGGGCCCTAAGTCACAACAAAAAAGGCCCCTACAAGGGATCCTACAGGCTCTGCAAATATTCCTCAGATATTTTCTAGGTCTCTGTTTGCAACTTAAGGATAATTTCTGTCCTGCAATGCTTAATTCCTTTGTCATCTGCTTTTCTGTAGCATGGGGAAGCAAGGATCTTTCTGATTTTTTAATACACAAAATAACAAAACCAAAGGAAGACTGAAGCACTTCCTCCATATAAACATGATGTTTATAATTTTTAAAATTCAAGTCAATATGAATATCTGACTGTTTTGCATATAAGCTCAAGGCACTGAACAAAAGGGTGCTGCAACAATGATCTTCAAAGAAAAGAAATTAAAAATATGAGATGAATGGTGAAAGATAAATAATTAATCAATTAGGACTTAAAAGGTGCCCTTGCTTATTAAAACCAGGTTCTCTCATCCCAACATTTCATAATTCTCTTTGTTTGATATTGAAATTAAAACACTGATTACAGATTATTATTTCTAGATAATTTGCTATGTGTATAAACTGTAATTCAGATGTGAAACATCAAGCTGTTACTGAACGGTATTTTGTGTTTTATTGGTTGTGTTGGGCAAACATAATTTTTTACTGTGGTTTTATTAACTAAGGTTTAAAAGCTGATATGGTTAATGCATCTCAAAATATATAAGAAATAAACCTCTGAATAACAGTATTTTATACCTATTTTTAATTAGTAAAGACTGTTAAGAAAAGCAGTGAGTGAAAGTACTTGTAAGTATTAATGTCTATTTGTTCTACAATTTAATTCTTCACGTGCACATTTATAATTAGGAAGACTTCTGGAAAGCAAATAAATCTAATCCATTAGGTAATATGGAATTGAAATATTCTTTTCCTGAGGTTCAAAATACTTCTCAACATGGTGCAAATAAGTGACAATGAAACTACCGATTCTACGAAGGAAAGAGATGTTTAAATTCATTTGGGGAATCTGCATATTTTCTGTAAATAAGATTTAAAATGTAAAAGTTATCACACCTACCACATGTCTGTAGGGTTCACAAGGCTCAGTCTTATTACCTTAAATAACCTGTGTCAAACCCTCAGATGCACCAACCTGCCTTTTTGGCAGTTTAATAGGGACAGATTAGGCAGACTGTCCTGCCTGGCACTCCTAAACTTCACCTTTCTATCACATAATACAACTAGTATATTAAAAGAAATAACATGATCTGTTTTACTAAGTATTGTAATCAGTTCAGACACAGAACACACCCCAAAAAGGATGACTAGGCCCACACCAAACACAACCTTGATCAGCATCAGGAGCTGCAGTCAAGCAATTTTGAGCAGTTAGAAATCTAGGCCACTGTCTCTACCTGTTTTTGTCAATGACTTTGGTTATCTGCCCTAACATCACCAAACTGTAGCAAATTCTCAAAATCAATTAAGGTCCCAGATTAACATTCTGTACAATGATAGAGTAAAATGACCTTTCAGTTTCATGGAAGAGTCTTTAAGGTGAACTAAAGCCAATGGGGTAGGAATGAAAAGCCTTAAAAGCCCTCAGACGACAAAACATGATACTCTCTAAAACTTACTTCATAGCTCACAGTGCACAAAATTGTGTAAAGGAATTGTGTCTGATTTGCTACAATTTTCATTCCTTACTTGCTTGATCTTTTATCTATAACACACCATGAATAAAGTTCCATACAATATATTTGTGATAGCATATATTTCTAAGTGTTCCTAAGGTTGAATCTTGCTGTATTTAAAAAAGGAACAATGAACTAGAAAAAAAAAAAAAAAGAAAATTCAGTGACAAAAAACACCACAAAACCAGTTTCAGAGCTTTCCAGATATCCAGATGACACTATCAGCTGGGCAGTGATATTTGCCTGCACTATGTGCCTTCAAAAGTCAGCAGAGCTAGGTGTACTACATCACACAATATAGCCAAAATAATCTCAGTGCTTACCAATAATAAATTGTGTATTACAGATTTCATATTTTTTACCACAAAAATAACCCTTTGTACTTCATAATTGCAATCAAAATAACATTCAAATAAATAATGTAAGTTCCGGACCTCTCAGAGGAGTGAAAATAAATTCTATCTCATTCTCAGACAAATTTTGCCAAAAGAATCCATCATTGATCAAAGGCCCTATGTATTGAGGGTTTGGATACATATTATGAGTTATCTGAGGGAGCTACTAATGTTAGTAGGACCCATAAAGCACAGACTAGTAAAACGTTATCTCCTTCAATACTTAAAGAATAAAAGTGGCTTAATGAGAAGTCATCAAAATACAAAGGTAACACAGCAACTCAGCAGCTAAATAGTTCATGACTTCCACCTGCATTCTGCCTCTTAAATGACATTCCTAACACAGTTACTAAAATAACAATATACTGCAAGGCAGCACAAGCTCTTTGAGGGTGTGAAGAACTTTTATCTCCCTCAGAGGACACTGGGAAGTGGCAGCATGGCAGCACTCTGCACCTTGAAGGATCGTGCCTAGAAGTTTTGCTTAAAACCAATGGGACCTAGCCTGTCCTAACACAGTGATCCTTGGACAATTAAAACACATATGTATAGGGACACAGTGAAAAAGCTCAGATGCTTTTTTGATAAGAGAAATGAAATGGAATGAAGGCAAGCATCTGTTCAGAGGAAGACCATGCCCACAGTCAGCCAGAAATAGAGAATATGTAAAAACAGCATGCTTGCTTCTGGATTACTTTTTTCTTTTTTTTTTTTTTTTTTTAATATGGCACTGCAAAATTTAAAATGTTGCAAATTAGTTTCCCTGAAGGGTCTACAAAAACTTGGACTTCCAAAGGACGATATCTACAAAACAATAAATACTCATTTTTACAAAGTTCTTTGTAAAGATGTATGAAAAGGAAACTCAGCCTAATTCACCACTCAGGCAGTTAAGGAGTGCTTCTTACAGCATTCCTCTGAGGCCTGTGTCAACCCCATTATTCTTAATAAGATAAGGATGCCTTGACACATGTTTCATTTTCTGTAATAGTCAAAATTGGTGATGCTGGAAAAGCTTTTCAGGCACATGACCTCCCTCTATCTAACTGCAAGTCAGCTCTTGTTTACAAGTACTGGTATTGTGCTATGCTGGTATCATTATCTATATTATCTGCAGCATAGGTTGCATTATAGATTTTTTTTTTAATTATTTTTTTTTTCCACTGGATGAAAATTCTGTTTGTGTTATACCTCAAAAAAGTCTCCAGACAAAACAATATTGGCATTTTTTAAATTTTCCAACCTACTATTACTAATAGTACTTCATATTTCTGCCATGAGTCATTCGCTGGTACCCAAGTGCTATATAAATAGTAATTAATTATATTTCTCAACATGCTGGTGAGGTACCAGGCTATTATTTTCATCTAACAAGAGATTAAATGAATTGTTCAAGGATACAGAAACAAATTAGTGATTCAGATGGAAGGTTTGAATCCTGGGTTCCTGCTATTATTGATGACCAACACTTCCTCTCCTTTTGCTGGAGAGAAACAATCATAAAAAATTTAACAAGGTATCTGTTAAACATCTAATTGTGCATTACACAGACTATCAGTATCAGTGTGCATAAATACACCATCACCCAACTATTTCATCTTCACTCCGGGACAAGTAACTTTCAGCAATAATGAAAAAGGAGATGTATCAGAAAGAGATCAAAGGTTAATTGTTATCACATTAGACTCTAAAAATATGCTCCCCTTTAACACCTCATGACAGATGCCAGAAAAACAGATAGAATCTGCCACAAGGGAAGAAAAGATGCTAATTTGCAGATAAGCCAGCTATAGTCTACAGTAATAAAGTCACTTCTTGTTGTTTCTTAATAACGAGCTGTCAGACGGTGGGATTACAGTGGTTTGACACCGAACTACTCACAGGCAGCCGCAGTGTTGTGACGACACTCATCTCCTTCACTCCTCTGGGATATTTCAATTCCATTATATATGAAATGGAACCAAATTTCCTTGGTAGAATAAACCAACTTTGAAACCCTTAATGTAATTCTGTGGGACGAGTGGGCATGAGGAAAACCACTTCATGAGGAAACAAAATCACATTACTACATCATAATTTCTCACAAATACACCCCCTACTCTGCCTGGTACCCTCCCTTCTTCCCCTTGCCCCAGGGCACAACACAGTATACTTGCAGTACATTGCCTTATGAATCTTCTTCAAGTACCCAATTATCCTGGTGCACCAGACTTGTCATTACTATGACAGCTATGTGCAGCATGCAGTACATGCTGTCAGAGGTGAAAGATTATACACAGGCATCCTGCATTTCCATTACAACATGGAAAGGGAAGGGGAAGGAAGACAGACACAGACATGGGCACACTCCAACTAATAACTTTGCTAAAGACATTGATTAAAAGTAGAATTTAAGATCTTTTATTTAGTGGCAATATAATTTCCAGGCATTCCAGTGCTGTCTATGCCTCCAGCAATGGTCCTCCTGTGTTGTTTTTTTTGTCATGATAATCAATGAGGTGGTGTAAGTACATTTTGAGCACTTTTAAACAGAGTCGAATAAAACATTCCATCAGCCTGAAGCTCCTCCAGAAGAATTAAGCTTCCTATTTTCTTTTCTCTGACCATTTTTCTTCTTTTTAAAAAGTAAATACTTCATTACTTTTCACAAACAGAGACTCAATCACAAAATCTCACAGGATATCTCCACAATGAATTAGTTGTACTGGTTTAAACAGCCTCCTATGTATAGAAAGGTGCACATAAGTGATATAGGACACCCATCCTCTAAGTGAACAATACTGGCTAAGCACAGACATCTGACCCAGGACACATCTGGCAAACTGAACTGTGATGGATCAAAACTGGCACTCGCATGGCGGGAAGTTACTGATGTTACCCCTCTGAGCATATGTTCATGAAAGGTGACATATGCCCTCAGTTCCTACTAATGCCAATGAAACCCACAGCCTGGAAACATCACAGTTGATATCTCACTGGATCAGGCCTTTTAAGGACAAACCTGCAGGACACATGAGTGGTCACAATTCTTAAGAATGTGCTGCAGATTTTCTAGTTGCACAGTGTTTGGCACTTATGTTCTGCATCTCACTTCCTCCTTCTTGAATTATTCCCAGAAATCTCTTGCCAATTCTTCTCATGATCATGCAGTTCATTACAGCTGTGAATATACACACCCTTTTTCCATTTTTTTTCATTATTAGGAAACCAGATGGTACAAAATTATCTAGAACAAAAGTGAGATAGTGAGATTCCTTCTTCCCTGAGTAATGGATTTTCTATTTTAAACCAATGTATAAGAAGCTTGTAGAAAACAAAAATTACACGGAGTTAAGGATTCTTTCTAAAGACAAGCAGGCTTAAAAGGCTGTGTAATAACTCCGAATTCAAAATTACTTTAATCTACATTAATAGACACAAGCAACCTGAAACCTGTGGTCAAGTATTCTGATCTCAGCACTTGAGAAGATGTATCTTCCTAGTCTCAAATGGAAAAGAAGGGGAGCAGCTGCAGAGAGAGAAGGGAAGTAAGCAGAGAACTCCCACCTCTCTCCTTTGCAAAGTGGGAATGAGGTGTTTATTACTCAGCATCAGCTGCTTACTTTTCAAAGGATGATATAACACAAAGCTTCTGAACACGATCTAGAGGTAATACCCTGTACAGACACAACACATTTCATAGAGGACATGGGAGGCTGAGGTTATGGGGAGTCAGTGCAGAAGCCTTTTACTCCATGCTGCACATAACTAAAGGACAAACATCCTTGGAAGAGCTGTACAAAACCTGTGCCCTGAAATCAGTGTCCTGTCATGAAACATGACAGTGCTGTTCTCCTGTTTGGAAAACACTGCTCCTTACTGAACAATAAGCACTCAAAAAGGCATCTTCCCCCTCAGAGTCAATTGCACAGAACACATCAAAAATGTGTAGACAGGGAATAAGCACTGAAAGGTAAGGATTCAGAAAAATGTTTTAAAAATGGGAACTACAACACTCTTCAGTATCAAACATTCAATCCTTAATAACTTTTCTCCACTGCAAAGGGTAGGAGCATCACTATCACCTTCTTTACAGCATACTCACACCAATGTCAAGAACAGACTCAAGCCTGTTTGAAAAAAGATCTTTGGAGATGATGTGGGAATTATGACAATGAGATAAGGGAGTGAAGAAGGGTGGAAAAAAATAGCAGCAGCAATAAGAAACTGGGTCCTAAAAAGCTAAACTCGATATTTGTGTATTACCTTGTAGGAGCAGCTCTGACAAAAACCAAACCCAGCAGACAATCTGACAAATACAAAATATGCATAATTTTTACTAGTTATGAAAACTGCAGCTGTTTTATAGCAGAAGGTTATGAATTTCCATATGGCTTAGATTATTATAATTTTTTAAAACGTACTGCAAACTAACAACCAATTATCATTCTCATTTCTCTGATAATGACATTTTTCTACATAATATGAATTGCTTTCATTTTAAATTATGCATTATCTTTTTTCCCACAAAAAACTAATACTTAAAAGTTTTACAAATGCATGGCTTATCATATATTCCTAAAGTAAATATCCACTTGTGAAGCTGCAAGGTCAGAGGCATTGAATGCACACATAATCATGTTAGTGGTAAGAAGAAGCTATAAATATCCTAATTAATTTTATTACTAATCTTCCTCTCAAGCTCCTTTCAAGTTTAAGGTAGCAAATCATCTTCACCTTGCTGAAGCTTTGTGAGTGGGAACACTACACAGCTGGAGGATGTGACAACTTTTCAGTCACAAGGATATGCTGCATAATACCTGGACAGCATCTCTGTGAAGCTTGTAAGAAGGCAGAGAGTACTTGTCTTCAGCTTTTTAAGGGCATTTAATGTGACTAAGTTCTGGCTCATATTAACTCTGTAAAATTACTCTTATGCTTAAATTTTTTTTTCCTTAGCACCCATTAACCCTCTGAATGTTAAATCACCTGCAATTCTGGCTTTAAAAAATAATTTTCATAGCCTGGGATTAATAGTCTTGAACAATATTGTGTATTTTGGTAAACACAGACAAATCTCTTCCATATGTGCTGTGTAGGAAATCAGAGGTGCTAAATACAACTTCCATTCTGAAAAGCAACACTGTAAAATTAGGGTTTCTGTCTGAGTTTTTCTAAAAAGGAAAAAATAATGTACTATATCTTGATAAACACAATTACAAATTCAGAAATCACTTGGTGATAAAAAGATCAATTTCCTTGAAAGGAAGAGGAAATTACTTGCTGAATATTTATTCCCTTGCACCTCTGTATGTACTCATACACTCAATAACAGAAATTAAAAACACCACTCAGGGAGATGAAGACCTCAAATTACCAGAACCCATGGGACCATTCGCAATCTGTGAACCACTGATATTAGCAGACTTTCCACGTGTACAACAATAAAGATCTATCACGGCTCAGTTTCAGAAAGTTTTCCTATTTTAATTCTGATTACAATTGAGCCTCTGATTTTTGAAGACAAGCATATTATCCCAAGTCTGCCCTTCCATTACTATTATCATTATTCAAATTACTAATGGTATTTTGAAAAGTTATTCCTAAAATATACTTTAAATTATTTAATACAACAAAAGCCTTTTACCAATGGAAATTACTGTCTCTTTGATTTGAAGAAGAAAAAAAACACCCCCATATGATTAAATTTTTAAAAAGCTAAAATACTATTTCCCCATTAGACACATTTCCTTACCTTAAATTTGGAGTAATTATTATTGCTGTCAACATTAAAAAAAAACCCTAACAACAAAAAACCCCAAACTAACAGAGGTTAATGAAAGTGGGTGGAAAAAAACTGTAACCAAGACGTTCTAGTTCATTAAAACTGATAGTGAATACCCTATTTTCATAGATAATTATCTCAAAAATTCAAAATTCTTCTGGAGAACATGCAATGCTGGTGCTGTTGGGTGCATGATGTCAGCTGTTCCACCTTATACTTCAACAAACGGCTACCTTTTACCAGCTTCCTATTCCCTTTAATCTAGTGTTATGTTTTATTTCAATATTAAAACTCCTCTACATAAATCCACCCAACTGATAACATGTAGGTTATATTCAGGAGACTGGGAAATAGTCTGAGGAGTGTTTATAGAACCAAATATTCTAATAAACTTTATATGCACAAGAGAATTCATAATTTTGGCTGATTTATCAAACTTAGAAAAAGCCTCACTGTACCTGGAATGTATCAGCTGTGGTCTAAGTAGTAAAATTCTACTCACATATGAAGCATACAAGAAGTGTTAAATTCTACAGATGGTGCTTGCACAACTAGAACATCTTTGAGGAACCAGCAGTATTTTAGGGTTCTGACACAGCCAAACTGCTAAAGTACCCACTGTCACAGAAGACTAACAAGTGAAGAGCCTTCACCACCACATGCCACTGATTCCAAAGAAAGAAAGAACACTGTAAACTACCTGTATTATAGGACCATAAGGGAAAGTTCAAAACAAGGATTTGGGTCAATGGGTCAGGACTTGGAGAGAGTTTGTAAGTGGTCAGTAGAAGGAGCTCTATACTGTGACAGCATAGGCCTTCAAATTGATGCAGCCATCTTCTGCTACAGAAATAGAAAAGTTTTGCTCACTAACCCCATGGTAAAACTATTGGTGGATAAAGCATGAAAACAAACAAGTTATATAACTATAAATGAAACACTGCTGCTACCTACTACTTGGGATAACATGTGGCACTGAAAAAGTCTTCATTATTTTATCATATCATTGTAATAATTTGAATTGACAGAAGTTTAAAAGAATAAAATTCAGCATTATATTAGAAAGATTTGAATGTATTAGCAATGCAAGTCTTCTGGAAAATTGCCTTCATGCACAGACAGTCTTGTAATTTCCAGATTCTCTGTTCTTCTCTTATGTGCTTTTTAATAATGCAGCATATTTATACTGTCATGGCACAAAAATATTTATTAGCAGAAACATTTGATAGTAATAAAGCAAGGAGGAAAGCTACCTTCCTTTCTTAACTGTGTTGCAGAGCAGTAGCCCCTTGGTTTTTCCCATGCCTAGACTCTCTCTGTGTAGGAGCAGACCTACCAGTTTTCTTGATCTCCTTCTGCTCATTGTGGCCTCCACCTCAAACCTTGCTCGATGGGATTGCAAAATCATGTGAAAAGATGGTCTGTGCATTGCACAGGCTCTGCATAAGCTCCCCAAACCAGTTTGATCTTCTAATACAGGATTATAACATAAACCTTTATCAACACAATCAAATCAGGGGGTGAGGGGAAAATGAAGAAATTTCTCTATCTGCAGCAGAATTTGACTCTCAAGACGATGACTGTGTTATCAACATTTCATTTTGAAGTTTTTAAATACAACCTTCTAAGAAAATATATTCTGCATTTGTTTCCATCAGTCTGACATTCAAGAATACAGGGAAAAAAATATGCAATTCCATTTGGTGCAACTGATAAGCAATAAAAGTAAAGATAACTTACAAATTTTGAATCTAATCACAGCAGATTGCTAAGATGACCAACATAAAATGGGACATGGCTTTTTGAGATATTTTTCTACCCCATTTACAGTAAACAGCAGAAATGGTTTTAGAATTTAGGTAATGCTAAGGCTGTTCAGAAACCGTTCTCAATTTAAATTCTATTGCCATTTAAAAACAGCTGAGGTGGGAATAGAAGATAAAATCTCTGTATCAGAGGAATTACATCCAAAAATTAGTGAAACAAATTATGACATGTAGCATGGGTTGCCCAACTGCTTCTCAGTCATGGCTTGGGACCAAGTTTTGCTTGTCTGTTTCACACGAACAGCTGGACACTCTTATGAATGGTAAATGGCCTTCCTAATGAATTATGCTTAACAATATAATCTACAGATCTTCTCCAAAACCAAAATGGAGACACCAAAAAAACTTGTTCTGGCCACATAAAAGGAGATGGGCTGTGCAAGTCCTCTCCAAACACGGGGTGGTAAGACAAGAAGCCTTCTAGCAGGACTGGCTTCAACACAGGGCTATGCAAGGAAGCACACACAGCTGCAGTAGAGTGCAGCAATCTCCAGGCAGATGTATGAGATGTACGAGCTTCTCTCTCTGGTGTGAGGGGTCACAGACTGAAAGGAAGGCTAGTGCTATCCTTCCAGCCTGTAGGATGTCATCCTAGCTTGGGAGAGGCTGGACACAGAAGCCTGTCTCATGCCAAGGCTGGGCAGGGCTGAAGCAAAGGTATGCATTTAAACCAGTTCACAGATGACAGAAATGGTGCTCTGAAGATCCTGTATCAGTGCCCTTGCAGACACCGTTTTGTCTTATCTACAGCTCTGACTGATATTGTTTCTGGCATCCAGTCCACCCTGAGGGTTTCATATCCCTTTCTCTCCCCTCCTTGTCCTGTCCATGCATGCTCCTACTTCACTGTGTTTTATATACTTTAAGATATTGTATCTGTCTTAAATAAGAATATGGCAACTCTTCAGCTTTCTGAAACATGTTTTTCACATATCAGAACTTAACCTCAGCTACACATCAGGAGCTTTTGCTCCCTTTTGCAAGAAATAAACCATTATTATGCAACAATATATGTCATGAGTTTTTTTTTTAGTTAATAATTTTAAGGGCATATTAAAAAGCATAAAAATGGAGACTATTATTTTCAAAAGAACCTGAAATTTTTAAGGCATCTTTATTGAGTGTTGCTGAGTAATCCGTGTCCTTCAAAATTTTCAACACAATTCATTAACCATCTGATAAAAACCAATGTTGAAAGCTCTCATAGCTCAAAATCTCCACAGAGGTTAACAATGTGCACAGTGATGAGCTCGTCTATATGTGTGCCCTGAAAAGCGGCAACACTCATTGAGGCAGTTTCTTTATCCAAGCAGTATTATCTATTATCTGAGCAATATTCTCTAAAAATAACTCAGAATAGAGAGACAGCAGTAGCCTAGAAAACAAATTAGTAGAAGTATTCCTTGGTTACACCTACAGGAGTAAATTTGACTGTGCCATAGAATGTTCCTGGGTACTAAGCCTTAGTGGTCTCTACTACTAAATCACTAGAATATGCTTTTGGGCTGTGATGACCATTGTGCTCCCTAGCAATTTCCTGCCACAGTTCAGGGGTTAATATACACTGGAGACTGTTTCTAACAGGCAGTCTGCCTACAGCCATGCTGGCCCTGCTTATGAGAACATGAAAAGTGTGTGAAAATGTATTATGAGTATATGGATATGCCATAACAGTTCTGGCATGTTTAATTTAGTAATGACAGTGTGTGTCATTTAGAGCAGATCCCAGAGGCTGATCCAAATACATTCAGAACAAGCTATTAATAGACACTATGTTCAGCAAAAGATGTTTTAATTTTTTGAAGTACATGTTTAACTTTGCACAGCTGCTGTGTCTAAAGAGCTCACATAAATGAAGACAAAAGATATGAACCATACTAAAGAAGCAAAATTTACCAAAAATTTGCTTAAAATCTTGAGTAAGTGCATTACACTATGATTCTGGACTCAGCCAGTGAAGACTTATTTCCAAATGTAGTTAACACAGCAGGAAATCATCAGATCAGGGTAAAGACCTTTGTTAATGGAAAGAAGGTTCCTACAGCAGCCATCTTTCTATACTGTTGATGCCCAACCTAAAGAAAAAAGTGCATTGCATTTGTGTGGATTAAACCAAATACTGTAACTCTGTAATTGTTACGAACGCAATCACTGAGCACTGAGTGAAAATAACCGGTATAAAAACAGAGATTCAAGCAGAGTGCTGCTACCAAATGTATACTGTCTGTGTTGCTTTTACTTGTTTAGGATATAAAGGGAATTTTGTTCAGAAGAAAAGAGAATTGGCAACATTCCACCAAATGTGCTTATGTGCTGCACCTCAGGGGGCCAGTCAGTAACTTTATTTTGCTTTTGTTTTGTTTTTACATAAGGGTCTCCATATGCTCTACCAACATACCCATATGCCTTTTCTTTATGTCTCTGAATTAAAATTTTCTTTCTTTCAAATAACAAAGATTTTTGTTAACATTTATCTGATGAGAAATGAAAATTAAAAAAACAAAAAACCAAAAAAACCCACAAAAGCAAAAAACTAACCCGTTTTATTTTCATCTCCAGAAGCCATTATAAATGGATAATCTCTTGCTACTGTTCTGAGTTCTCAGAAGTCAGTTCTATTACTTAGAGCGTAGCACATGATGTGTCTTAGAGAATTTGGGACAGAGCCTTCTAAACATTATCTCCTCAACGCATACGGCTAAATTCTTCTTCCAAGAACATATAAATATTTTGGAAAAGCATGTACATCAGAAAAAAGTATACAAATTTGCTTGAATGTCTGTCTTTATAAAGACTGTTTCTGCTAGAATTTTTAAAACAATGGACTTAAAGTTACCAGTAACTATTATATCACAAGTTTATTACATTCAAGTCTACTTTTTCCAAGCCATGCATCTGCTATGTTTTTTTTTGGCTTAGATTTGTTGACTACTACTAAATAAGAATATGGAACTGAATAATCACAAGTAAATTCTCTATAAAATTCTCTATTTACTACAGCCTCTTTCTTAAGTACATCCAAATAATACTAGTTTGGACATGGAGGAGAAGGTGTCAAGTGTTTATCAAAACATACAAATAATTGTAGATTTTAGAATTTGATATGGAAAATAAAGATGTGATACTCGGGAGACAGACGTTCTTATATAGAATAACTTCTCATTGTATAATTGGGCTATTTGTTTTACACATATTTAAAGTCTGTTTTAATAGATCGCCTGTTTTCCATCATTTGTGTTCCTTTTTTCCTTTTACAATCCCTGTATAGATATAGATGTTAGCTATCTTATTACCCAGTGACATTTTATGAGTTCATATATATATATATATATATATGTATAACCACGGAAAGAGTTACATAATATGTAAAAAAAGGACTTCCTTACTCATAGGTGGTCACACATACATTTAGCAGCACTAACTCTTGGAGACAGAGAAGTTAAAATACAAATGGCTTTCCTCTTACATGATTAAACCAGGACAATGATAATTATATCTTTCCTATTGTAAAACAGCCTTTATGTTACAGATCTCTGTTATAGTCTGCTTGTGTTTTGAATGGTTTCTTTTCTAAGGTAAAAAACCCCTGTGAATTACATTTACTTTGCAAAAAAAGTGCAAAATATATAAATACACAGAATATGACTTACTGTGACAGACAAAGACTTCTTTTATTCCGAACATTCAGGCATTTCCTCATGAGTTTTCCCTTCCCTTGTGTTTTCCAAGATAGATGAATGGAAAAGGATCCCACAAAGGCATTTCCACTGAGTAACAAGACCTTGTAAACTGAAAGCTGGATTGTGCAATCAGGCATAGAAAAGAAGAAATACTTAGAAATTTCACTCTGCAAGTTCTGAAGTAAAGAAATGACCAACAAAAGCGAGCACCTACAAAACTACATTATTGCAATGAAAACACACAATGTATCTGCACAAATGCTTTAATCTCCATTTCCCCTTAAAACATAGCTAATGGATGCTGGCAAAGTATCTGCAACCATGTCAAAATAAAAATACAAATGTTCATAAGTCAGTACAGCTCCTGCCCACCAGAGATTTTTGCAGTTAACTGCCAATGACTTCCAGGAAGCCTGTGATTTCCATCACTGTGATGAAACATCTTTTCTCCCTGTCTTAAAGGATATCTTCTATTAGTTCTGTCCCATTGTCTACCTTCTCCTGTAAAAAAACTAGCACGTTCTGGTCATCATGAGCAAGTGCAATGGGAAATCAACACTGCTTGTGCCATTACAGCATAAATGGGGTTATCTTGCCTCTTACATTACAATACCTTAAGGGTCATGTTTGTGGAATAATGCAAACTTTTCTATTTCTTTGAGCAGCAATCCATAAATATACAAGACAGCACATTTCACTACAAGAGCTCAGAAACAAGCAGTACTCTGCAATAACAGGAGGAATCAAAAGTCTATGTGAAAGCCCATAGTAGAAGAGAGTGTATTTTACTCTGGTCTAACATTCAGCAACCAGGTTATTCAGATGGTAACATAAAATGAAGTTAAAATAAATATGCTTCATAAAGCTCAAGGCTAGGAGAAGAATAAAAAAAATATGGGTGGCAGATCATAATTATTTCTTCTGCAGTGACTCTGGTTAAAATCATTTGGGCTTGGCTTTCCAAATATACCTATATTGGCAACAGTATAATAGTATCTGTAAGTGCTATCTGATTGCTAAACGATTTTTAAGGATTTTTTCTTACTTTTTAAAAAATAACCTGCACAATTAGCCTGCAACAGAATAATTTTTGCCACAGACTTCATATCCTGCAAGCAAGCAAAAATTTATTTTGAGAAATCTAGAGAAAACAAACACTTCATAATTTTTAAATAGTCCTCTGACATTACCAAGAAGAAACAGTCCCTCAAACTTCAGAGAAGATAAGAAGTGAGATACATATTGGTGAAAGGGACATCTTTTCCATAGGTACTGCCTCATAATTAGATGCTTGCCCAAAGAAAACCCTTCTGAAGTAATTTGGTTAGAAAACTCTCCTGATAAGAGCAAGCTGTGGCTTTAAATCCCAGTAGTCTGTTAGGATGCTTCCAAGAAATTCTCCTTAAGACTTGATTCCCCACACTCAAAAAACAAAATCCCTTAAAAAAGTTCATCTACCAGCAACAAGAAAAAAATAACTTTTCCCATTACTATGCTGCTGTGATTTGTATTAGTTCTCTGTGCTTGGTTAGCCCTTTGCTCCTCTGACAAGGGTGGTTCTAGCTGGATTAGGAAGACAAGGGAAGTATTTTAAACTTGACATGAGGTACTAAAATTATTTTGCTTGACTTTGGGTCACACTTTCAGCCAGAGAGGTGATGTTTTAGATGAAAACAGCTTCTCTGTATCTCACTGACTTCTGAGACCTGAAATGAACTTTTTCCTGTCAGCAAAATTATTGTGACTTTGCTTCAAGCAGTTTTAAACCCAGTTCATGGTGAATTGAATTTTCTTTCACAGTGTGCACAGTTCTGCTCTGCACTGTTGACAGACTTCACACACTGGAAAAATTGCTTTGTGCCTTTGTCCTATTGCATAGAAAACTGAAGGGAAAGATGTTGAACTTCCAATTAGATTTTTCAATGTCCACTAACAAAGTGCATGGATATTATACAATACTGCAACAAGAATACCCACATCTTTCCCTAGAACACCCTGTTTCTGCTTTTCCACTTCTTTGTGCAAGATGACAGATCAACTGATTTTCACTGTCACTGATACTTACAACCTCAGGTTAATTATCACTTCACTCTTTACCACACAGCTGAGATGCTCCAATTCTATTGCTACCTCATTCTTAGCATCTCCAAGACCCTGCTTGTGCTTCCTACAGACTGGTCCTACTCAGACCCTTATTAACCCTTAAGAACAGATAAGTCCTGTTCCTTGACTTGTCAAAAGACTTCCTTCATTGACGCAAACACAGCTGCAATAGTCATCTTCCTCACCTGTCGATTTGATTATGTCAAGTCACTCCCTCTTTGAAGACTTCCATTTCTATCACATCAAATTTAAGCTTCTTGTCATCACATTCAAAGCTTTAAATTGCTTGTCACTATCCCCCTGTTCCCTTGACCAGTTTTCCTTATGCTCTGAGTTCCCTAGAGCAAAGAACGTCCTCCTTGAACACTTGTAAAATCATTAGTTGTATGACAGAGGTTATTACCACAAATAAATCACAAATAATAAAAGACTCCACCAAACCTCATTTTTTATTTCACTGTTAACCTTGCAAGCTAATTCCTACAGCTCAGACACTAGTGAGATAAATTTCACTTTCAATTGACATCTGAAAAATTTCTAAATCATCAGCAAAATCTCTCTTTTCAGAGTACCAGATAAAATTGCAGCAGAGAAACAAAGCAAGGTGCAGAATGCATAGAAATATTTTAAATATCAAAACTGAGGAACAAAGAACCAATATAAATTCTCTCCAAGGTAGGCTTACACAACAGCAAACAACGCTCTTTTGTTCTAAATAAAATCCTATGAAGATTTTTATGACTCTATGCACAATATATCACACCATAAACAAATTGCTTTGCCACATCACTCTGCAGAGTAGCCCTCTTTCTCAGTTGTCTCAAACTTGGAAGAAAATTTCACAACTACTTTCATAAGATTCATAAGATTATTCTGCATAACAACACAGCTACCTTATGTGCTTTTTCATCTACTTTAATATAAAATACAAAACTCATATTTAAGTAATACACTTGTGTGGTGCTTGACTGACTGCAAGGAAAGATTTCAAAATTGGAAAAGCTGTGAACGTTGTTGCTCTATCTTCCTCATTTTTCATTTCCAGTTTCCCAACACCTTGCTACAGATATTATGCAAAAAACCTGTTTTTCACATGGGCTTTCTGCGGACAACTAGATTCTTTAACATTACATGTTGAAAAATAAGAGACAATTGTGCATCATCATCCAGCTCTTCTCCAAGGGTATGTCAGTCTGAATTTGAGACAAGGGCTAAATAGCTGAAAGGTCCCATATCTGTTCTGAAGCACTTCCCTTTTTATGTGTATTCCAGCTTTCTGTGTGTTAATTAAGACAAGCTAGATTTCCACTTGAGCTAACTTCAATATGTCAACATCTGTAGCAGATTTAATCCCCTTTTCTGTAGCTGCCTTTATATCAAATGCGTGCTATATTTTTATCAATTCCCTGCTTGCTCATGACAGATTTAAACATCCATGACAGATCAGCACAAAAGGACGACTCAAGCTTTTAAGAATTCCAGGAAGTGCCACTGGGAAACCTCCTTAGGCAATCACACTGCCCTACAGCCTTCACATATCCTTTGTGACAGTAAAAGCACCTGCTGCTCTTACCACTACTCCTACCTCTCCTTTTATTACTTAACCATTTCATTCATACAATGAAATTGCTCTACAATGTTTATAGTTCATTAAAAAAAAACCCATCAGTATCTGTTAAGTTCATGCAAATATCTTGGGCACGGCAGGCAGATTCAAAGAGGAAAACATGCAATAAAAATTATTGTGCTTTTTTTCTGCAGCAGCAGTATTTCCACGATCCTACCACAAGTTCACAAAAACTATAAAAAACTCACAATGACAGAAAAATCTGGTGGATGCATCTGATTCCCAGATCTCTGCTACTATAGTCCTCTTTGCACCTTTGTTTCCTGATCTTGACTTTATTTGCTCCTCTGGTTATGATTCTGGGACACTACGAGCAAAGACCTGCAGCACACTGCCACTGCAGGAGGAGCTCCCAGTGTTGCCAACTCTACTGGCATTCCCTTGCTTTGATCCCAATCACTTCATCTTCCCCTCATCTTCCTTTGCACCTCATCAAGTACTTGTCTAATTTTGCATGGGGTAGACTTATTCCTCAGAAACAAAGCCTGAGCAGAGAAGCTAAAGAGCTTCCTACTGAATTAGAACCTAAATCCTTAAATGAAAAGTTAATAGGAGCCAAAGCTGTGGCAAATGGTAGAACTGTGTGCTTCAGGAGCAGTCAAGAGGATCAAGGAAGGACTCGTCTCTACACCTCTCAATGAGCTCAGCTGTAACACAACTGCACCTCCAGGCTGTGGCTCCACAGCACGCTCAGCACAACAGCCACTGGTTACTTGGACCTGTGTTTCACTGGCTTGGTGTGGTGAAATGCAGGTTTGGTGAAAACAAGAACTGTCAAACGTGAGAGGGATATGTGCAGCAAAGAAAGGGACAGATTGTGACTATGGAGACAGCAGTGAGACCAACTTAAATTCCTGTTACATGTTTGCAATAGCTTCTGTTATTTTTCTGAGGCAGGAACTTGTCTCATCTGCATTCAGATGATAAAACTTCAAACTCAATAAGGCCAATAAGTGCAATCACACTGGAAAAATAATAAAATATGTCACTTTATGATGTTTGCTGAACTAGCCACATTCCTAGTAAGTGATACCATCAGATGCATCACAGATTTGGCTTAGAAAATACCTCAGAACATTTAACAAATCTCATACAAGATATTCAAAATTACATAGTCCAGCATAAAGTGCTTTCATTTTGCAAGATCTACAAGCATCAGGAAGAGAGCTATAAATCCTTTATTTTTTGCTTCCAGACTTTTTTTTCTAAGACAGATAGAAGAGATGCGTCAATTTGAACACCCTACACTAATGTAGCAACGCGTGGGATCTTGTTTAGAAAACTGATGCTCTTTCTGCAATGATTTGTAACCCTTTTTAAAGGCTCTTCAAAGCTTAAATAAAATCTGACAGTTTTCTTCCTACCATATGTAGAGGTAATGAATCTATCAAGTCTCTTGAGGCAGCCAGCAATTATCTCTGACATTAGATACAACACACTTGGATTTAGGCACACAAACATAAATTTAACTATGGGCCAGAATAATTAAAACTTTCGAAGCTAGTATGAAGTAAGGACAGAACAGCTGGCGAAATGAAAACACACTGCAAATATACTGAAAAACTGCAATGTGCTCATTTTCTCATGATTGCAGTTGTTGCAGTTAAGGATATCCATCAAAAGATGTTCAGTGAGTGGTTTGACCCATTCCACCACAGAACAGTTTGTGCATTCTAAGTCTGGTGCACACCTTCTCTGAATATTTTGGTGCTGCTTTGAACTCATTCTTCCTCAGTCCTTACTCTGACTGTAGGCTCCCCTTGTTCCTAGTTTTACCAATTCTGGGTAAAGAAGATAATTATTTATTCCCCTCTGTACTCTACAGGGTTTGGAAATTCTAATTCAAACTATAACAATAAAGGTACTGGGATTGCCTACTCTTGTCCAATCTCAGTTTCCAGAAGCTGGAAGTTTCCAGTATTCTAGGACAGGCAGTTTCCTTGTTCTCCAGTCAGCTTTGCACAGGGATGGTTAAAAAGCTCTTGAATGCACTGCCTCTCTGCCATGTAGAAAGGCTGAGAAGTGCCAGATATTATTAGTTATTCAATGATGCTTTCTCAGAAAATTCACTGTCCCTGCCAACTGGGCCAACTTCAAGACACAGCCCAAATTCAGGATTACCTTGCAATGGCTCTTGGGGACAAGCTGTCAAATGTTCCTCTCAGCAGAACAGTCCTGGGCAAGGTTAGATTTGCTCCTGCAGTAATACAAGATGGAGACCCTAAAGTAAGACAGTGACAGTTTGACAGAGATGTATCTTACTGTCATCCTTGAAAATTGGTAGTTTCAGGCCTGTATGAGTTATAGCTACATAGTGATTTATGCAACCCAGTGGAAAGCTTCCCATCTTTTCATCTTCATCTATTATCAAGTCCTCAAGTCTACATCACAGGAGAAACATTGTAAGCTTTGTCCTCTTTCCTCTCAGAGCAGATATTTACTACAGATAAGCAGCTATTTGTTTCTAGATGACTGCATATACTACCAGACCTGCTTTGTGAGTAGCTTAGTGTGTTAGGTCAGCAACTACCTGTGAGCAAACTGAAAGCTACACAAAACCTGCAGCTGTTGAAGGGCCCAGTCCTGCTCACATCACCTCCAGTGTGTTTCAGCACAGGTACAAGTTGAGCAGGAGACCTCTTCCACAGCAGTGCTCAGTCCTGCAGTGAAGGACTATGCATACAGGACAGTAAATTCCACTTTTACTGTAGTGCTCTCATCTCTGTATGGAAACTGTGCCTTTGAATATACAGGATCTGTCGTATAGGACTGATATAGATCAAAAACTTTGCACTGAGACTGGAGGGAATGGGGGGTAGACTGAAAAACAAAAGAGCCCAAAAACTGAATTCCACAGTGACTAGCATGAGACAACATGTCTACACTACAGCAGAGTAACAGAGTTCTATTTTAAATTACTTTAATTTCCTTCACCCACTCCCTGTAAGTCATGAGCTGGAGACCCCTGAAGTCAGAGTTTCCTGGCACTGAAGATTAAGCCTGCTTGGGCTGTGCTCACTTCGGAAAATCCCTGTTGTCAGCACGTGGGAATTTTTCAGCCTTGTTTGAAAAGTCTCTACAAGGCAGAAGCCTCCCCCACCATTCTACAGTTAGAATTATAAACCCCACTACATGTTTGAAATAGACACATATAACCTTAGTAAGCTTTTAGAATGGCTATGGTTAAAATTTATTTTGATCACTGCTACAGCTTTCTATTGTTAGAGCATGGTGGAAATTAACATACTTGATGTATACTGTGAAGGTGCATGTTAACTTTTGTGCCTGACACAGCAACTGGAGGAAGAAGCAGAACAGTAATTAACTAACTATCTGGATGTTGTGTCAGTGTTAATTAGATACTGCAAAAGCTGATTTAGCTCCACAACAATTTTCACTGAGGTAGTCACTTCAAGTACTCCGTAAAGGGGTCCTTCTGTCAATCATAAGAAAAGATTCCTGTTTTGCTTTTTTTTTCTCCAAACTGTCATAACACACTTAAAAACTTGGCACACAAAAGAATGAAGAACAAACTATGCCTCCTCTCATATTCTCTGCAATCAAAACAAATTCAACACTTGAAACATCAGGCCTATATGACTTGTGCAGAATGTGTCCCAGCATAGCCATATTTAATTAGTGAATTATTTAACATACTAGGACAAAGCAAAAGTTCAGTCACTGCTTCCACTCTCTTCCTCAGAGGTGATCTAGGTAAAAACCAAAAATTTTAAATAAATCTACATATTTTCCACTGGTAGAAAAAAGAAAACAGGTCTAAGAAAGCAAGACAACTTTCTCCAGGAGAATAAAATTGTCAGGCTTCTAGCTCTTATGTACCAAGCGTGCAAGATATATCATGTCCACAAATTGTTGCACTTGTAGCTGGCATTTTAGAATGAATTAAGTAGGTGGATGGTTAAATGACAACAAATACTATACATCTTAAGCCCTCAAGGAAGAGAGTACTTCCAGGCTCCTTAATATATCTTTTTCTTCCTCCTTCTTTTAGGTAATAAACTTTTCCAGGAATAGGTCAGGCCAGAGTGACAGATTTGAAATCATTCTGATTTGAAGGCTTTTAGGACTCATGAAATTAACATATCCTGCTATATTCAGCAAGACAGGATTTGTGCAGAAGCCTTTAAAATGCAAAAACACAGGAGGATTTGCGGTGGAGGGAAAATAAAAAAACTATCAAACAAAAAACCCCAAGCAAACAACAAAAAAAAAAAAAGAAAAAAAACGCAAAGCAAACCTAAAAAATCACCCATTCCAGTGTAACACGCCCCACTGGTGAATAATGCCGAGCACAAGTTGCACTGCTGAANCAGGAAACAAAGTCCCTTCAAAGAAAGTTTTACCAAAAATACAATCATCAAGGGAAGGAAAGAGACTATACTTATTTTTAAATACAAAGTCTCCTATATCTACTTTAGCACAACTTTCTACCATTTTTCCACATAAAAACAGGTACTACTTTAGAGTTTACAACAAGTTGGGGTAAATACATTTTTGAATGGTGGCAAGCCTTTCAAAAAGCATGGGGGCTCAACTGTGAGGTGACTTGTATCTCTTTTCTTAAAATGTGTTGACTAGAAGAGGTGAGCTAATACAGAGGGAAGATAAGCAGTGACAGGTTTAAAGCTCATGATAATGCAGTGATCTAGCTCCAAGATACATACAATAAAGCTTCTTCAAAGACTTATTTCATTGCATTCTTTACCAAACAAGGAAATCTCCTTTAATCTTCAAGTAAAGGAAATGACAAGTGTGAACAAAAAAATGAACTGGTTACAGACTATTCAACCTTAGATTATATTATTCTGAACTGTTAATTAAACTCTTTTTATAGCTCTCTCCCGAGTCTGCCTGGGGCTATACCTTTAAATTACCTTTTAATGGGAAATTGATGTGAACAGCATGCAGCCACAAGACCAGGGAAATGTGTCCCCATTCTTAGGATGTCTGCTGTGCACATCAATGGACATGAGGGGTTCATGTAGAACTGCTACCTCTATTCTTGGCTGAGTGAGGAGACAGACAATTAATTGGCTGTCAGGAAATGCATACAGCACTGTAATAGTTGGATGGAAAATGAGAAAGAGCATACAAATCAGAGAAAAGAACACAAGATAAGCAGGTCAACTATCATAAGAAGTGTGAAAAGGAAAAATAACTACTGGAAAGACACGAACACAACTGTGGCTCAAACTTTCAATTCACTGTATTCATGCTGATGTAAGCTTGGCCAACATGTTTATACAATGACATAAACCACACTATGATATATTCTGGACTATTTCCAAAAGCTTAATTTACACTTAGAAGATAACCCCTGATAGCACATGTCAGATGAATGGTGTAAATGAGATTATTGATATGATAAACTGTTACAAAAGAAAACTGAGAGAAATAGCAATGGCTTTATGTTATAGTTTTAAGTTAGGAATGTGGGATAACACTAAAGGTGTTACGGGGTTTTCTTTCATTATAGGTCTGCCTTGTTTTGCAGAAAACAGAGGTCTGATACAGCCTGTATACAGCTTTAGCATCTTAAAGCTCTAGTCAAACAGCATTTTCAGCTGGGTCTAGCCAGAGAAAATCCAGGTGAAATACAATGATACAAAATGCAAGGTATGAATTTATACCCATAGAAAGGCAAACTGTGCCAAATAGGTCATAAATAAAATGAAACAAAATCAGCATAAGTACTGCTCTCATGTTCCACTGTAGAAAAATCAGATTTCACAATTATATTCAGGGGAAGTCTAACTTGGAATAACAGGACTGGCAGAAAATTAGAATTCTACAATCTAAAGAAAGACAACAGTCATGATTTTTGAAGAAAGACTTAAAAACTAAATGAAAAAAATCACTATACGACATAGAAATGCTCAAGGTCTTAATTGAACTTTCGCAGTGATATAAATCAGAATATCTATGATGGAACTTGAATTCATGACAGAATTACAAATCAGTGCCCCACTGCTCAGACATCCCTGAGACTGTGAAGTGAAGGAAGTGAAATATATACGAAGGAAGTAAAAATATAATAGCTCCAAGGAACAATTACCGAGACAGTATTTTTGAAAATATGTATTTAGCTACAATAAATTATTCTATCCTTACTTATAAGCTACTATATTGTATAAAAACCAAAAGCCATTATTCCAGAGTTTCAGGGCAGACTTTACATTTTACTAATAAAACCAAAACCATAAACGTAAAAATCTTGTTAAAGTTTGAATCACATAGAAGTTGATGTTTAGACAGAAGTATCAAGAATAACTATCAGTGCAGCATCATGTTGTGCACTTATGTTCTTAGTCATTTCTAAACAATCATCTAAATTTTAACTAAGAAGCAAAAAGCTAATTACATTCAGCAGAGCAGAAACAGGCCTAAGATCACAAGGTCGAGCATTTTGGTTCTATAATACCAATCCTTATAAAACAACATTAAGGATATATTACCATATCTACTTCATTAAATATTTCTTAAAGAGCACCCACATCTTTTGTTTGAATACACAAGGGCTGATCATGAGATTAGTAAAGGAGGTAATTCAGCATTTCATAACCAAGATCTTATCCTCCTTTTTTCCTCCTTAAGCAGAGTCAGCAGGAGAGGGAGTAATGATTTGCTATTCCAACAGGTTATCAGCTAATTGATAGATTCTTATTGGGCAGAAGAAGCAAGGAGGGAACAGTAGGAATAGGTCACATCCTGCTGACTCAACACAGCTCACAAAAGCCCTATATTTGAAGCAGGAAGGCAAATATTCACGATGGATAAATTCCTTCCCGTTCCCTCAAAGAAAAGGAATGTGATATTTGCATGCAAACAGAATCCTCATGAATGATCAGGATGTTGATACGTTACCCGATCTTTAAAATTCCTGAATATGACGCTGTTGAACTGTATTTGTCTCTACTAACATTACACTGCAATTGCCAAGAAATTGCATTTCTCTTGAGAGAACCTCAGCAAAGATAATCAAGTAGCACATAATAAAAGTTAGGGGCTGACTTCCCCTCCTAAGGAAGACGCGTTCTTCTTGAGAATGTCATGGACCACCCAAAAGATCACAATAAACTATGGACAATTGGGTAAGGTTTTGGCCTACCTAGTAATTTTGAAGCAGGTAGGTGGAACATTTTACCACACAAAATCTACAATGCACAGCTGGAAACAAAGGAGTAAGTACATAGCATTTAGACTGCCGAGTGGTTAAAGGCATACAAAGGCATCCAATAGGATGCAAACATACCTTGTCATAACTAAAATAATTTAAAATGGATCCTTTTTATGGAGAGGTTATTCAGAGTGGAGTCTAACTCTTAAACAACATGATTTTGCTTTTTAACTGCCATGCCCACTACTGCTGATAAAATGCCACCTACAAGGGGAAAAGAAATCTTTACAGCAGACAAAAAGCTTTGCCAGTGGAAACACTGAAAAAGTAACTTTTAATACTCAGTCATTATAATTGAAACAAATTGCTGAATTATATATTTTATTTAAACTCAGCTCTAGTATAAGACTACTTTAAAATGTAGCATAGTTTATGTTACTTGTTCTTCCAGTCACTTGTTCTTACACTGTGTACAGGTGGTAGATGTTGAAAAAAAGATTGCTAAAACATATTCTCACTCCCTCTCCCTGGGAAAGACAAAAAATACTGAAAGATTCAAGAAGGAAAAGAGGCTGCTGCTGGCTACTGTTTCAAATTGTACTGCATCACTCTTCCATTCAGCTGTATAAATGCAAGATACAGAATGAAAAATATTACCGATATTCCCAGTGCACCAAAGTAGAACACACAATTTACTTCTATACACTTTTCTTAGGTTTGAATACTGATGTCCACAGAGCCTTTACAATAAATTTTCCATTTGTTTTTCTTATGGAGAGAAAGACTGAAAGAAGGAAAAGAAGGGAGAAGGGATGCACATACTACCTACAAAAATAATAGAAAACCCTTCAAACTAAAAGCTCGTCATTTCAGGCAGCTTTTAGTTAGGATAAATACTATATTCGCTCATTGTCATGCTTGTAAAATATTTCTTAGAAAGCCCCCTACCTATTCTCTTCCCTCAAATCCTCTTCAAATCTTCTGCTGTCCTATCTACAAAAGCTTGATAATAGTGTAGGCAATGCATTATGGCTGAACAATTCATCACCTGGGATTTTACAGTTTAGTATCAAATGTTGTTAGGAATATACCTTGATTCACAAATATTTTTCCACACGTACTGTATCATACATATTACTCTACACACACCATTTCTAACAGAATTGATTTTTAAGCACGATTTACAGATAGACATACAACTGTAGAATACATCTTTTTAAAGATAACATTTAAAAACTTTAGAACCCCCACAGTGCTGAAAGGCTGCCCTCAGAGAGGACACTGTCAGGATGAAGGCAGCTACAGCATAAGAAGCAAAGAGTGTGTGCATCCTTGGGCACCTCACAGGGCACACAAATATACTCCATTCTTCCCTCTCCTCCTCCCAGATGCCAGCATAGACGCTTATAATTATACTCTCCTACTAAACAATGTGTTTGAATGTCTCAACAATTTGTTCTTTTTACATAGTAATGTCATAGACTGGTTTACAACACTTACAACTTTAGTCTGATATCTTCAATAGACATATTTAAAACACCAGCTAACAAAAACATCAAGAAGAGAACAATAACCTGAATTTGCAATTAGTGTCCAGGTACTTTTGAATCCCTCATGGTCCAATTAACCCTCCTTTGGTTCAGAAATACTCACCAGTACCAAAGCTCTCCCAGGTGATATTAAATTTAAGTAACAGTTTACTGACTTGATAGGCTATAAAAATCTTTAATTAAAAGAATATATTTAGATTAACTTTCTTTATCCACTTGTATCATCTGACTCTTTCTGCTACACACAAGGGGAAAGATGCAGGAGGCATGCAATACTAAAGAGTTTATCCTCATTTCATATTACACATTTTAAGATAGATACCTGAGGGACTTAAGCAACTGCATAATAAAACATGGCAGAAAGCCCAGTAAAGCTGTTGCCATTACAAGAAAATAGTCTTAGGCACTAGAGGGAGCATCTGCCTTCACAGTCACTGAACAAATGTTTCCATGTCCCTACAACATATTCTGTGTTATGTGCAAAAATAATTTTGCGTGTTGTGTATAAGGTACAAGTCCTACCCTTCCCATGAAAAAATAAACAAATAAAAGAAACACCAATATTATAAAACCATATTTTTAAATAAATATGGCTTCTTGTCTATTTAACTTGTTCAACACCAATTTTAAATTATTTTCCTAAACTTCAGACTCCGAAAGTACACCTTTTCTGCAGAATTATCTAAATAGCCTAACAGCATCAGAATACGATGGCTTGCACTGTTCAGGAAATGAAAGCAATGACATTTTACTTTAAGGACATAGTTTCAGACTTCTGCAGACATCCACATCTTGGCTAGCTGCCTAGACTCACCATGAGAGAAGGGCATTTCTGGGCTGTGATTCACCTGACCAGCTCTAGGCAACTGTCAGAGGATTAAGGTGTGAATCATACTCCCCAAGCACCACTTCTAGGAGCAGCAAAAGTAGCTGAATTCACATGTGGATGCACACACTACAGATAATTAGCTCACAAGGTCCGCACCCAAAAACATAGATAGAACACACTAAGAAAAAATGTGTGGTAACATCAGTGAATGGGAGACATTGCACACTGGATCACAATGGCTGGTTACCTGGAGTGTACTGGCAGCATGAATTTATTGTACATTTTCTAGTACCCTAAAACACTTCATTCTTGCTACATGTAACAGATTCAGTTAGGAAAGCAAAGATACAAGGTGCAGAAATTCCTCAATAGAGCCTGTAAAATGACAACTTAAACAACTACCAAACTTGCATAGAGAACCATTTGAAATACTATAATATTTTCATCCCCCTACAATGATGGGAAACAGAAAGCATCTGCCACCTGTGGTTCTCCATAATGCCTCAGCCTTGCTGTGAATTCCCCTGCTTACTGGCAAGCTTACATACTCACTTCAAGATAGCCCTCAGCTCTCAGCCTATCTGGATGCTGCTAACTGAAAACACTGCTAAGAATCACAGCTCAGTTTTACCATGGCAGTTTAGCAGCCATGGTTTTAATATCAGTTCCCAGACTTTGTGCCAAGCCCTGAAGCAGGAATTCTATTTTCAAATGCATCAAATTGGTACTGTTGCCGTCAAGGTTATGAAATTATATCGTTTTAGCCTGTTAAGCAGTTTCTTACTGTTGTCTACAATGATCAGCCATGTAAGACACAATTTAAATTTTGGGAGGAAATATTAACTCAGCCTATGTCCCCCAACCAAAGTACAGTGACTCTGGTTCTCCCGAATTTTTATTAGAAAGCTCCTTTCTTCTTCCCCTTGGCACTAAGGTCCTTGCTCATTGTGAAGGACAATGCAACACAAAGGCAAAATTGCCACAGTTTCTTCAGTTATTCTTCCAAATTTACAAATCAAAGTGATCTCCAAATAGGACTTTTACTGAAAGAAGGTAAGAGACCTAAAGTCTGCTAAGAATGTTTAAAGATGGGTTCACAAACCCAGTAGTTTTGACTCTAATAAAGCTGAATATAAATTATTGTACCAAAAGGATCAGAGCTCCTGTAAATTTCTGATCTCTTTGCTACAGTACTGCAAAAACGTTTGAAATGCAAAGAGAAATGTTTTCAAAGCCTCCAGAAAAGTAACATGAGCATTTATCTTTAAAGCAATAATAAAAAGAAAATAGAAAAATCACAAAAATAAAACTTAAAAGATAAAATATTGAAGATTCAGCCAATATACAGAGTTTCAGAATATAAATATATATATTTGGTACTGCAGTAATAAGGCAGCTGGAAATTCCCATCAACATTGAGGTTTGTTAGTCACAAAGACTGTGCCTGAGCTGCAGGGTATCTGACCTGACCATATATGGGTGCGAGGAAAAAAAAAAATTTAAAAAGGGACAACACAATTAGAAGGAATTACTGTATGGTCTAGACTTGTCCCAACATGAAGCTGGGACATTAAAAGACTTATAATTTAAAAATGAGCAGAGGTGAAGAAATAGGCTTTCATCTTTTTCACTTTCTCCGCTTATTCAGTGTGAGCCTCTGCACAAACAAAATGCTCAATTTCCTTGTGTTAGGTACACAATATATTTCTCCCTGTGCAAGAGAACAATCCATTTTCAAAAAATTATGTGAGCTCAGATTCACTTGCCAGAAGATGTGTATTTTGAGCACCTGAGAGCCACAGAAAATAAAATCTTTGATTCCTGGGTATGTGGGAGACATATTGTTGTCCTCTGTGAGCCTTAAGGCAGAGGTGATAACACTACAAAGATGAAACAACTGTGGAATCAGATAATCCCGTACTTTTTGCCTTGTGAAAAAAAAAAAGCTACTATGGAGGCAGAACATTTAAAGTCTAGGAAAGTACTCCTTCCCATTGCTATCTGGTTTTAAAAAGCAGGCACAACTCCTTCAGTAACAACTTCCTAAAGACTTGAGTATTTTGTTCTCTAAAATATATGAATTTTTAAAAAGCAGCTAAAAAGACATGTATGAAAAGTGATTAGTTCTGAACCACAAGCTTCATTCTGTTTAACTGAGATCACAAACATTAACAGCTATATTATGTGCTGAGTGAACTAAAAAATACAGCAGACCACACTCAGTCTAGGACAATGAAGAAGCAAAAGTCATGTTTATGTCTCCAAGACGTACTAAACAATTTAAAGGATACTTCATAACTCACATCAGTTCCTTCCCCCAGTTATCAGGACAGTTTCACCCCCCAAAACCACCACAGCAGCGTTTGTTTGGTCCACAGGCTTCCTTCCAAGCACAGTGCATTGTACATCATGAGGTGAGAGGGAAGGCTACAGATTACATACATCACTTCACTCTTCAATTCTTTGTGCTTTATGGAGTAAAGGGAAAAAAAACCCTCTGGAGAAATTGAATTCCTTCCATGTTTCAAAAACAAAGCTTCAGCTATACAGGAAAGCTCTAAATTTTTTGTTTGGTTGATTTTTTTTTTTTTTTATTTTAACAGTTAAATCTGCTAAGGCTGTATCTCTTCAGAAGAAGGTTACAGACAGTAACGTTTCTGTAAGCTCTGCAAATACATAGTAGAGCCCCTAACCATTTTCTTTACAAACGGTGGAACACTTGCTGTATCAGAAGCAATCCATAAATATGTATTACTACTTTATAAATATGCATTGTGTTACAGATGAAGAAAACAACTGAGTAGAAGACTTCATAATTGGTATGGTCCTCTATTCAAAAATGAAAAATTCCCCACGTAATTCCACAGGGAATAACTTTACATGTAAGTGTGGAAAGATAGTATAGCAAAATAGTTTCTAGTTCTTTGTACTTAAACATAGCATTTTTGGGTTTGGGGCTTGTTTTGTCAGGTTGGGCTTTCATCTATTTATTTATTTATTTTTGTTAGCATTTTGGTTTGTTTTGGGTTTGTTTTTTTTTAAGTTCTGTTAAATTTAAACTGAGGCAAAAGGAGTACAGAATGAGCTGCTTGGGTTGTTGGGAGGACATTAGATAGGGCAGTTTTGTATTCACTCACATAGCAGCTGCGCTCATGTAAGTCCACAGCATCTTGAACCTTGATCATTGCATTATTTTTCTTTCTAAGGTTGGCAAATCCAACAGTGCTCAATTGTGATCACTTCCTGAAGCTATTGCTTTGAGTATGCCACCCACATATTACATCTCACATTTTCTATTAGACTGAAAGAAGTGTAGACACATGACTGTAATTTTATGCAAGTTCTTCTTATCAAGCAAGCTAATCAGCAACTTGAAGCCTGGCTGTATACTTTGAAATTCATAAATACAAGAAAAAAATTAGTTAGTTTCTTGCCTTAGAAGAATATGCAGGTTTTCAAATTTATTCTTCCCATCTAAAATGTTCCCAATTTAAGAAGATATCTATAGATCAGCCAGGAGCTGCATGCTCCTCAAATGCTGGGCAGAGTCACTGGTGAAAAAATCCCCAGCTGTTCAGCACTGAGCTGATGTGAGCTGTTGGAAGAGTCACACACAGGTCCACTAGTTTAGGCTATGGCATTCTGGAGCAACCTGAATCAACAGAGACGAAGAAAAGACCTGAAGCCCAAGACTCATCATCTAGAAAAAGTAATTTACTAAAGCTTACTTTAGTGCAGAATTAGAAGGCAGAAGAACAAATTCTGTATAACTTTAAAGTAAAATTCAACAATGATAATATCAGTAAATGGTAATTATTTCTTATTTTTAAAATAGAGGATCAAGCAAGATTATAATAAAAGAAGGATGCTCATTACTGGGAATATCACCTCTACCTCAGTTCATCAATTAGACATTATCCAACTGTATATTTTTCTGTGCAAAATGGTGCCTCATAGACTTTGAAGATCTCTAAGCAATTATTACCTCATGTGTTTCAGGCTGCTTTGCCAAAGGTGAGTATAAGAAAGACTAAGAATCATAATATAAGCAAGGCATAAAAGTGAGGATTTGAATCACCTCCATGCCCAAGGACACAGCCTTTGGACTCTTTACTTTGTCTCTTTGATGTCATTTGTAAAGGTCATTATACCTCCATTCCCAGGGTTAAGCCTGAAGAATTTCCAACCCACAAGGCAATTTTTGAGAAAATGTGGTGCTGCAGCTTGGAGAATCCAACTCAAAGTGAGTGAGTCTACTCCAGAAAGAAAACTGTATAAAAAGGCAGTAACTTCATTTGCAGGAGAAACTTGAGTTCTAACATTCTTACACATATTCCATTCATGTATCTTTACAAATCAACAGTGAAAGAGGTCTCCAATACTTCATAACATCTATCATTCTTTCATTATTTTTTCCAAACAAAATTACTTCAGAGTAGAGAGCTCTTTAGAAAAGCATGAAAAACACCAGGTAGGCTACAGAGAATGGTCATCACCAAGAACATTACAAAAAGTGGCATACTCAAAGACTGTATCTACCATGTAAAGCATCACCAGACCGGCGCTTTACAGCAGGCAGTCAGGGTGAGAGCCCTGTCTTTCTATGGAACCACCCATTCTCTTTTGGCAGAGGAAAATTTGGGCCGTACATCTTCAATTTTCAGAGAAAAACAGCACTGCCATCTGAATATAACATTACACTACTGTTTAATATTCTGCAATTTAAATGAAAACAACAGCAGACTTTGCAATTCAGTAACCTGAGGTTCTAAATTAATGAACATGGAATGATGAGAGAGGAATATAAATGAAAGGGCTCAGCACTAGAACTCCCACAAATAAAGATCTAAGGATTTGAGAAACAATTTACAAAAACACCTGATTGTTTCACGGCTATTTTTCAGTAAGGACTGGAAATACAGTGCTGTTTTCCGGCAATCCACTGATGTAGATCTTTATTGAAACTAAGTGTCTTATTACAAAATGGAAAGATAATTTACTGGGAGTTTATGAGTAAGAAATTATTTTATACTTTCTAATCTCCCTCACATCCAAACACCATAAATGTCTCATTGTTCTCCCAAGAGCATGTCTCTGGTGGAATATAAAGATGGTGCTTACAGCAGCACTTTGAGACAGTTAGTAGTTAATCATATGCAAAACTGTTAAAAACTAGGGGACCAAATAATTTTTAAACCTCCCTCATGCATCGTGTAATTGTGCCGTGGGAGTCTGACAGCCTGATGAATACTAGGTCAAAGTTTTGCAGAACACATAGTGTTTAGGTGACTGAGTAGGTAACACAGTAATAACAGCATGATAATTACAAGGAAAAAAGGCTTACAGAAAAGCCTTACAGGAAATGCAGATGTGTAAACATGTCCCTCAGGCAGGAAACAGAACCAAGGGTTCTAAAATCCAAGTGTGAGGGCAGACTCAACAGAATAGAAGAAGGGCAAAAACTGTATGTTGTATTTAACAAACCTTCTTAGTATCATATTGAAATGGGGTGCAAGGCTTGTCACAACATCTCATGAGATTTTTCCTGTTCATCTATCAGAACTGACTGCTACTTCATTCCTTAATTCTTCGGACTCCCATTTGATTCCTCTTTTAGGCTGATGTCATTGCCACTCAAACAGATGTAACATAGCCTGAAGCTCTTAGATATTCAAACCCTAATTAGAAAATCAGAGTAGAAGACAAGACATTTTCTCACAGGAGCACATGTACTGTGGTGGCCAGAGAAGCCCTGTTAATCACTATTAAAGGATGACCTCCATGTTCTGAACAAAGTTTCTGGATTTTGTCCCATATGGAGTCCGTTATGAAAGGGTTTTACCTCATCTGTCTTTAAAGCAATGGCTTTAAGGACTTGACCATATGTGGGCTCAACAAGAAGGCAGTCAGGCAACCTAGCATTAGCCCTATCCTCATGTCATAGAAGTTGCTGCTCATCATATATTTTGCTAAAAGATTGATGATCCTAATAATTCATTTCATTTAAAAAACCAAAACAACTCAAACACACATCCCCAAAACAAACAAACTCCAAACAAAAACTGGACCACAGAAAAAGCCCCCCAAAAAACCCCAAACCAAATCCCCCAAAATCCACAAAAAAATCCAAACAAGCAAATAACAACAACAACCCCATCAACTCCCCCCATAAAAACAAAACATCAAAACCAACCAAAAAAAACCCCAAAAAACCAACCTCCCCCCACAAAAAAAAACCACAAAACACAAAACCAAAACCCAAAATGATCCCCAAACTTATCTTTGTAAAATAAGGGTAACAATTCCTAAAAGTTTTAGACACTGTGCCTGTTTCTGCTGAGAGAAGCCCAAGAGGCTGAGTTTTGTTGGTTTGCTTCAAGCACACCACAGTTAGCAGTGCAGCTCCATTGGCTCAGTGTGAGCAACCTCTGGCTCCTTGGCTGCCTGCTCCTCTCAAACATGAAAAGAATTGTATGATTTCAACAATCAAAAGAGTCTTTGAAAGCCACACTGATTCCCCTACTACATAAGGCAATAAAACTAAGTGTCTCAGTCTCCTGAAATCACTTATGTTTTGAGTTCAATTCATTCCTAAGTTGTTTCTCGATGACTAACTTGTTGAAATGAAAATTACAATGTTTTAGTGTGAATTACCAATAAAGACTTTGAATCACATTCAGTGACTTGCCCAAGAAGGAATACTGGACAAAGAGAAGCCTAAAATAAAAACTAATTCACTTGGGGTGTTGGAAGTCCTGTCACCATTACAATGTGAGGCTTTGCAGTTTAGCAGCATGGCTATATATATAAAGCAATACAAATACATTTTTCCTTTTTCCCATGTTTTACAATATTTTTAGTATGTCACAAATAAGCCTAAAATTATTCTTCCTGGACATTAGTATGCCTGATAATCTTTGTAGAGTATCTGGCTATTAAGTGTGGAAACTCACTTTTCAACTTGCACAACACTGAAAAAAAACCCCAGTTTACACAATTTATTCTTTATTTTTCACATTTTGGGAACAAAAGGGAGGAAAACTTGTAATAATAATATTCAGAATATCATATTCAGAACTTTGGAAATGCAAAAGAGAATGGGTCACACAGAAGTGAAAAACATGTCTCTACTTACTGCTTTGCTGGCAAAGCCACTGTTTGTACAAATGCCAAAGAAAATTAAATAATATTCATTTGGAAGCCATTCAGGGTTTCATTTCACATGATTATAATGAATTAAATGCAGACAGGATTCACAGCATCAAAGTACTCAATCAAAATAAAACAATGAGAAAATAGGCAAGAGAGCTTGATGATTTAAATATGAACAATTCTATCACAAAGCAAATAAGCTTCAGTGACACAGCCAGGGGAAAATAGGTAAACCCCCTACATTACACTTGGCCTTTTACTTTTCTTGCACCTACTGTAGAAAGAACACCATTTGTTTGAAATTATATAATAGTACATTAAAAAGTGAAACAGACTTGATTGACAGAGAGGGACAGGGATTAAAATCCCCAAGGTTTACTAGCCTAAAGGCAGCCATGACAAACTGCTGCCAGTTGCCCAAAGCCTGCACAGCTACTCAAGCACACAATCCTCAAAATAGTAATATGTGGCTGAGGACAATCCCTGCTGTGCAGAGCTGAATTTCAAACTGGGCTCAAGAGAAGGGAAAACATCAACACAATCACACACCAGTCACTCACATCTTACATTCATTATCAGGTTTTTCAAAGGAATCCCCAAGGCAGCTATATTTCACAGAATTGAAGGTTTAAAATAAAAAGGAAAAGAAAACCAAAGCAACTCCCTCTACTCAAAACTGTATTTATTCTATTTTATAAATGGGCAATAAAACATATGAAATAAAATTGTTCAAGCAGACTTCAAGACAAAGTGTTTTTTGGAAAGTGAAAAATAAATACTAACAGAATACATAACAAGAATGACACTGCTACCAGGCAATTGAATGCCATCCAATATATAAATTCTTAGCCAAATACTATATACTTATAGCTTACTTTCCAGAAAAGCCTGCAAAGAAATTTTGATTTTCTGTACAGAAAAGCATATCTACCCCTCTTGTCCTTTCCTATGTGAAAATTCTATGTATCACGGCAAGTAAGTACCAAGTATCAGCAGTAGGATGTGATATGTTAATGTGTTCTAATTTTGATTACTTCAGCAGAACTGATGTGTGAAGAAATTAAAGTCTCTGCATTAGACAGATTAATAGAGTCTAGGATGAATAAAATACGCAATTAGAAAACTGTTTAAATTAAGAAGAGAATTTGCAGAGAGCAGGGCACATTACATTCATGTGAATGGCAGCCTACTGATTTTTTGTTTTCTAGTGTTAGACTGAAATTTTCTTTATTAGGGTACCCTGAAAAGGGTTGGAAGAAATTAATAAAGACTTCAGAAGGATTTATGTGTATTTTACTGATCTAATGTGCTCCAAGAAAGACATACTAGTCAAAAATAAGGCAACATTTAGTAGTTCATGCAGAGAGTAAGCAATCAAAACACACATGTCTTATTGATATGTTACACGTGCAGATGAGAATGTTAAGTACAGACTGGGAGTTGTTGGTTGTATTTATGTTCATTTTACTTCAAGACCTCCACAGTTCTCGTACAGCACTGCCCTAGTGGGAACCCTTCTTTCACATTGCCCTTTTACACTGGTGGGAAGTATTTAATAAAAATCCCCGAGATTAAACAGAACAGAACAGTTAGTGAGACTGACTGCAGCCAGCAATGTCATTGTCATTACCCCACTAAATGAATTACCCATCATTCTCACAAAGGAAATGTGGCAACCAGCAAACCCTGGTTGTGTCAGGCACAGATGGGAAAGCTCCCTCCCTCTGCTAATTGTCTGGGAAGGAAACTCATTAAATAGCGTTTTTCACCTGTCACAGTCCAAGAGCAAACTCAGCAGCCCTCTCAGCTGCCCACTTGTAGGGAAAGGCATAGCTGATGCTACACTGGGTTCTCCTCTGCTACTAAGCGAATGCCGTTTCTCAACACAAAAGAGCAAAGGACCATCCCTTTAACAATTAAGCTCCAGTAGACCCCAACGTCACATGTACCATCAAGTTTCTATCACCATGCCAAATAAATGTTACAATTCCTGATTTTCATAGGCAGTAAATCATGAATAATCTAGAGGATGAGTTCTGTATTTTGTTAGGGATTTTTTTTTCTTCTTGTTTAAAGCACTACCAGCATAATGAAGCTTTATGAAAAGACATTTTTATTTAAAAAACAAGAAAATACATTAATTATTTTCAAATTACTTTTACTTTTTCTTAAAACAGGCCCATTATTATTTGCACTTACTAGAAAAAAATTTAAAATACTGAGAGATTTTTTCCTGCTTTGTTCTCTGTTTTAATAGACTGCTTAATTTAATAGCAGCACAATTTTGTAAAATTCAAAGAACAAAATGCACATGAATCATTACTGCAAATCTGTGCTAGACCAGAAAATCTTTAACTTCTGTAGTACACTGGTATAAAACAGAACAGGATTTGGGTTTTGGCATTTGCTAGAATTGTTACAATAGTTCCTACACACTTGTGCTACTTCATTGGGTTGTGAAATTTGCCAATGGACTCAGAGAAAAATTAATTACTGCACCTAAAAAATCTTACACCATTTCAATGTTAGGTTCAAAGAGACTAGATATCACTAGAGAGCAGAAATTGTAACAGAAGAATATATCAGTCTAATTATGTATAATCATATAGAGACAACAGAGGAGAAAAAAAGAAAAAAGTTATACATCTCACCAAAAAAAAATACATGCAGTTACTTCAGAGTACTGCAGCACTCAGCAAAAATGCACAGTTCTTACAGAGACATGAGTGAAGGGGCATGTGCAAGCTCAGAAGAAGGCAGTGTGCCCCTCCCAAAAATACAGTCTTATAGGGAGTTCCACCAGTTTCCTGTCAAACAGCTCAGGAAAGTGAAAGTGGGAGAGTGGACATAAATCATATCTGTAATCAAAATTTCTCCCACTGCTGCTTTTCCTCTCCCACCCCAAAGAAAACCTCACTAATGCTTATCTGTACTTCTATATATCATGGCTGGGCTTTCCTGCACACAAACCTATTCTTGTATTTCAAATGGTTTGCAGGAAGAACAGATTTTACTTCAAAGTAATGCTGCTTTCAAAAGAGCTGCTTAGCTACCAGTTTATTTTAATTTATGATTTGCATGCCAACTCTAAACCACAGAAGAATTTTCTCTCACAATGACTGGCGATACATAATGCAGAGCATTGACACTGAAACTGAAAGAAGAATTAAGGAAAACAGCCCCAAAATTATTCCTATTGACAGGAACAGTGCCATGTGGCATGGTTTTTAAAAGGACTGGTCCCAATACCTCAGCTACTTTTCTAATTTAGTATGTTTTTATAGTGTTGCTCTCTTTATTCTTTCATTGATTCCTTACATAATACAACAAACTAAAATTTTGAGTAAGATTACTCACTTTCTGCCTTAGCCATAACAGATCAAGATCTAACTGTTGTAGGAAACAGAATGAAGAACAAATGAATACCTCTTCCTTTTAGTAAAATATTATCCATAGGGATGGAGGGGCAATGGCTTTATAAAACCAGAAAAATAAAAAGCAAGAGCAGTGCAGGTCAGCCCAACAGCCCTCTATAAAGCCTGTTTTCCATCAGACTCATGATGGGCAGTTTAAAGAAGGAGCATGATGAGGAGCACTGAAGTAGTTCTGTAGCTCTTCAAGCTGAACTCTAGCCAAGTATGGAAAGCTGCATGCAAGACTGTCACTGGTCAGTCTGATGCAAGGGAAAGATGTTGTCCCCAAGAGCAGATTCACACTAGAGCTACCCAGTGCAAAAGCAGGATGCTAACAAATGGTAAAGGACCACAAATAACAAGCAAAGACAAGTATCTGCGTAGTAAAGAAGAAGCAAATCCACAAACTCAAAGAGCAGCACTGTCCATGCAACTGGTCATGAAGAGGACATACTATGCAGCAACTCAAAAGGATACGGTAAGGCAAGCAAGCTTCTTCTGCAGAGAAAAAAGAAGCATCAGTGCCTACAGAGGAGCCAGGATGAAATTAAGTTTGTCTTCGTTTTTTCTGCCAGCCCCAAGAGCTGCTGCTGAAGTAACAATTGGAATACAAATGAGTAAAATATGAAGAGAGATTCCCCAAAATGTAATTTTCAGATTCACAATTCACACTTTACTGTTTGCCTACATGGTAGAAATCAAGACCATGCTGCTTTTATTTTTCTTTAATTTCTTTCCATAAGATATGATGGTAACACTCATCAAGTTAGACAAATTTGTTGCACAGACTAAATTTGCCTATTTTTCTACTTTGCGTCCTACTTTCATTGGCAATTCTCCAAATAAAAATACGGTGTTAGTTCTTTGGTTTCATTTGGCTCTGTAAAGATTGCCACAATGTTATAAAATATCCAAAAGAACACACACAAACCCTCATATTGTAAAAAGTTACTTAGTCACTGCCATCCTATTTGAAATGTTTTGCTTGTTTCTTGCTTCAGATAGAATATCCCCATTATGTTCTCAGATGTCAGACATGTCTTGTGAACACAATGCTGTCAAACTATAACGGACAAAGAATTTTTTTCCCATAATGGGTTTTGCTTGTATGAAGAACTGGGCCAAGTATCTACTAAGTTATATCATTTCCTTCAGTGAAACTAATTTACAAGGAAAATGAATCATGGGAAAGACAAAGACAATATCAGATATTCTACATCCACCCTGTTCCTTCCTGTATCTGTGCCTGGAAAAACCAAGCAACATAATAACAATAGAGTAAACCCCGACTTGCTGTAATGCCATTGAAGTCAACGATGTTACAGCATGAATGAAGTTGGCGCAGCGTCAATTCAATTTTTAGCAATGCCAAAGTCTACGCCAGCATGCAAAGGTTTTCCAATTACTTGACAATATGACGATAACCTTCCTGTTAAAAGCATGCTGTATCCATTCTAACTGGAATTGCGCAGGTAGGCAGGATGCATACCACAAACAAACTAAGTTAATGCTTCTGGAGAGTAACAGAGTAAGTGCTCTAACAAGCTGCATAAAGGATTAGTAGGAACAGCAGCAATGTATTGCCATAACCAAACAAAATCCCATCTTGTTTGCTTCACTGAACACAGTATTTAGGATAGGAGGGACAATGTCATAGCTGTAAGTAATTTTTCATCCTAAGTCCCCATGTCAGGTATTTTCATACATTTTCTTAGGAAGGCCATCCTTTGGGACAAAATTTCTATGCTTGATTTGTTCCCACAACTTCTGAGGGTAATCTGTCATTCTTGTAAAATTGCATGCAAAAAAGAAAACAAAAACAAAACCACTAAAATGAAACAACCAAAAATCCCTGAAACAAAACAAAAAACCCACAGCAAACACCTAAGCATAAAAAATACTCTATCACCAATATAAGGATCAAAGGATTATACAGCTGCTTTTTTTTCTCCCCAATTAAGTATCTCAAAAGTGAAATTATTTTAAAGCTGAAATTTACCACCCATTTTATCTCAATTAAAAGACAAGCCACATAACAAAAGTCTACATTAATGGCTCTGCAGGTTTGTTTACATGCTGCCTCTAAAGTCAATGATTCCCCAAAGTTCATGAGAATGCACAGATAGAGAGGGGACAAGAACTATTGCAAAAAGGAAAGACAAGTATGTAGGCCTGAATCACAAGTTGTGCTGATACAAAAATGATGAGAGATGAAAACTTTTACTTATTTTGGAATTAAAGATTTTTTTGAAGGGTGTTATTGTGATGAGCAGCAATCAGACTAGATTTGGGCTTGTTTGTTTCTTCTTACCTCAGTGAAGAGTATGTGATTTCCTAATGCCTCCTCCGCTGCTAACACGTTCTCTTTTGTAGAAATCGAAATAAAATCCATTCCCATGCAGATTGTACTCACTGTTTCAATTTGGTTTCAGTAAAATTGCATGTCACCTGACCTCAATATTACATAAAACTAAATGCCCATTTGAAATATTTCTGAAAGTCTTTTTCAAGTACTACCATTATTTAAAATGTGTTCATAAGGCTGTAGCAGAGTGCATAGTATTACATCCTTGGATTGCCCTCCCTGAGCAGTGCCATATGGCAAGCACCTTTCTCTTGGCTGAGCTGCAGCACCTGTGCCTGCCACTGCTATCCACAGCTTAAAATCACATCATACATAGAAACTTCTACTCTATCTTTTAAATTAGGCTTTTATATCTTTATTGTTGAAAATTTTAGATTAAGAATGTTTAGGCATAAACACTACTATTGAGGGCTACCAACCTTTGCCAAACTGGAAAAAAAGTTTTAAACTAACAAATAAGGAAGAAACAGATGGATTAGGTACAATATAAAAACAAAAGATGAAGTTCAGAACAATTACTGACTCCAAACCATGGATGTATATTTAACAGCTTTGAAGAGAAAAAAAAATCTTTCATAATCATTCACACAGTGCTCTTACATATCCAAAAGAGCACTTGAATGAATCACACTTCCCTTGGCAACAGATGGGCCAAACAGGTTGATGGTGTGTTGCACTGTCTGCCGAGCTGATGCTCCAGAGACTAAATCCTGACAATGCCTCACTGACCTAGACATGTAAGTTTCTGCCTCAATTTCCCAGTCTTCAAAATGAAGGCCAGTGGCAATAACCTTACTGATATGCTTATGATTTACTCAGGACAAGCACTGCAAATGCTAGGAGCCGGGTGGTGTAGCAGGTAGTGCTATGTCACATGTTTTCAATCACACAAGCTTAACTACTTTGGATTAAAATTCAGCCTTGTGCAGGGCAGCCCTGCAAATAAACTGCTCTGGACCTTGTTAAGTGCCTAAAATGACATTTTTTCTAAGTTTGCAGTCAATTCAGGCCACAAGCAAATACGATGCAGCTTCACAGGCTCAAAATCAGGCTAAGAGGGGCACTAACTCAGTTTGAATTCTGTTCCTTGTGCTCCAGTAAAGTGTAGCGTGTTTGTGTTATTGAAATATACATCCTTTGATGTATTGCATTGAGTGAAGCAGAGCACAAACTCATCTGAAAATATGTGCTCCATTACCCAGTTCCTAAGGTGCAGGACTTTCTTTTGTAGATCCAGTTTCTATTCTTGTTTTCCTACCAGCAACTCGTGTAAGTGACAGTCAGCTGTAGAAGGACTTCTCTATCCCCATGACGCCATTCTCCTTTTCTCAAGGTTGCTTACACTGTCTTAGGAAACAAATCTGAGGCTTGCACTGCGTGCACAACGGCTGTAGTGCTTCTCTTTGCTTAATACGATACCATAAAATTTGGTCATTGCATTCCAAGCGAAGCACTGAATCTAATGATCTTACATAAAAAGAGCAAGTAAACCTTGTGTAAGGAAAACAGAAAGAATGCAAGAAATAAATACAAAAGTGAGGAATAAACAGTAGTAGTTATGGTTTCATATATTTGTCAGGGACTACAAAATTTTTAAAAAAGTAGGAAAAAATGTGTTTTTAAATTGATTTCATAAATGTAATGTGACAAACTATACACTACATTGCCAATTTAAAGAGGCAATATCTCAGTCAAGGTAACAGTAGATGTACTCCCTACAAGTCGGATAAAACAATGTTTGAGCTACAGCAGCTCAATTCCAAAGTATAGCTTTATGTGTCCAGAAATTTATCACTGGAAAGACACAAAGAAATTAAGGCAGGCAGCCAACATTTACTGAAGGGAAATAAATAACAGTACCTAAAATTACTCCAAATATAGACAGCAATATAGCCATAATTGCAGGGGAAAAAAAAAGTAGCTAATAAAGCAATGCTTACAAACAGCTTCAGCTAAAAATCTTGCTCTTTATTATTTACCCATATAATATTTTCATATGTTCACATGCAAAATAATGAAGAGTACTGAAAATTCTTTGATTGCTTCAAACTGTTCAGTAACATGCACTACCATCTTAATCATACCCTAGGTATGTTGGCAGCAGTGCAACAGAAGTGGGAGTCACAACTGAATTTTCTTCTGTAAAGACCAAATCAGCCTTTAAAGATTTAGAAAGGAAAAGTCCTGAAGCATCTCATTATGTATGAAAGGATTTATTCTTCAAAAGAAAACAAAACAAATTCCCTTATATTTAGAAGGCACTAAGGAACAAATCTTATTGTTTGGAGGCTTAAATTGAATCTAAAAACTCTCTTAAATATAACTTAATGTTAATTTTTGCTTCATTATGAGCAGTAAGTACACTTCATTGCAATGAAGCATATACATATGCTGAGGTGGTAACAAGAGTACATATATTTTATTGTCCCACACACATTGAAGCAGTTATGTATTCTTCACTAGATTTTTTTTTCCAGAAGAACACACACAGTGTGTGTGTTCGCTCAGTACCTCTCTGAACTCTCTTCTATACCCTTTAAAAATATTCCAGACTTTGAACGATGCATTTTTCATATATATTGTACTTACGTTTGTTAAGTTTAGGAAACCAGCATTATTTAACACTACACAAAACATTATCACGTAGTATATTAGGCAAAAAGACAGGGTCACCTCCTTGCAGGTAGCTGAAAATCCCTAGCAAAGTTATATGAATTTCAGTCTAAAATAATAATTCAGAGAGATAATTTTGATCCACATGAGTCTTTGATCCTAATCAGCCTTACTGCTCAATTCTTTCTTATTGGACCAAACCACAACATTAAGAGTAAAACCTGCTATGTAGAATTATTGCAATTAGCTCTAAACCCACAAAAGGTCTCACTGACTTTAGTTCAGGCATAAGCATCTGCACTGCACTGCTCTGTATTGTTAAACACTCCACACTAACAGATGCAGAGCATTACTGTAAGTTGCCATTGATCCAGGAGATATTCCCTCCAGTGTATCTCTGTATCATTGTTATGCAAAAAACATGCATGCAAAACCCCAAAATCCAATAAAGAATACCAACAGGATTCTCATTTTGTTTTCAAACAGGGGGGAAAAAAAGTGACAGATTTTAAAAAGGGGCCCTTTACATACTTGCTTGGCTTTTCATGATGGATCAAATTATGTCACTATGCCTCCTTCTCCCTACCCCCAACCCCTAAAAAGGCAAGGAGGTGGTCTCTTAAAATATAGCTACTTATATCAGGCTATTGTTTCCTTTCCCTCCAAGACCACCCAGCTTTTCAAAACGGAATCATCTCTGCACAAGACAGATTGGAGCACTACCACAGCTCTTTATGCAAAGACCTGCTATGCTGCACTATTTACCATCCCTGCATAAACAGAACACACTGTACTGGCTGAATACACACACATAGAGACAGTAAAGGCTGGGGGGAAACCATGAAATCTTAGGCAATTGTGGAGGGGAGGGCCACGACTGAAGTCCTTCTCAAAGCTCAGGAGACTGCTTAAAAACAGGCACTTTTTTTAGAGAATATATGTAAAGCCTTTATTTTTTTCCCACAACTGGAGTTTTGAGTCTATATCTTTAAGGTGGGAGTGTAATTAAAATTTTAAAAGAAACTGGAAATTATCACATAATAAGTGAATTCCAAGTTCTGCCATTCCTGCAGGAAAAAAAGATAATCCAAAGAAGACTTAAGTTCTAGTTTGCCCTGGAGGCTGGGGCAGTGCATTGGGCAATACAAAACACAGATTCTAATTACGGCTTTCTTGTTATCTGCTTCCATTCTCAGATTATGACACTTCAGTTTCCCACAGATACTGGTATATTGCTACTGGTCTTCACTGTGCTTTGAAATCTACAAATAAGAAGCAGAAAGTATGAAAGGAACTATGCTATAATAAAAATGAAGTTGTGATACTACACAAGGGAGTAGAGTACTACACTGCTTAGGGGCATGGTTTTTCTAGCTGGCTTTGGCCAGTTTGAAAAAAATTAAAATAAAAGGGACAAGGTAGCAGCTTCTTCGAAGACAGAAAAAAATCACAGTGGGGAGTTGCTCAACACTGGTGCCTGCCCAGACAGCAAGATTTAGTTGACCTGAAACACACCCTAGGCTACGAAGTAGAGCTAAATTATATACACAAAAACATGTCAGGCATTTTGTCCTTAGCTTATCACTGGCACCAGTGTTGTTCTGTATTTCATCAGATTTAGAATAATCAATTTTTACTGTGATCAGTTGTACATATTCATGACCAGTCATGACCTTGCCACCCCACACTGTAACTGGCACAGAAGGTATCCTGTACATCAGCAGCTGCTCAGCAGTGAAGTGGGGCAGGCAAAGAACCTCCTAAGACCATGATCAAGACAGGGCACTTCTTTCTACTATGACATGTATCAAGGAGCATCTAAAGACAAAGTTATGTTTGAACTCAGACGTGTCATTAAATCTAATTAACTAGTATCAACACAGTTAGACTGGAAATCATAGAAAAAGAAGAAAAAGTGTTCACTAGACTACTATCAGTAATATAATTTTGATCCTGTCTGGATGTGGGCTATATTTTAACTTCTTTAAGATATGCATTTTTTAAAACATGAAAAAAACAGAATATTATTGCTTTCTTGCTACTGGTATTTAATATGACATTAAGCAAAATGCTTCAATTTAGATTTTGGGTTTGTATTCTTAATTTTCCTTCTGGTTCCCTAAAAAATGGTAAGAGTTGGAATGTGCAGCTCATCTTGGAAACAAGGTTGCTGGTTCTTTGTTTCCCTTACACACAGCATAAATACGATAATACAGCAAAATAAGGTAAATAAATTGGAGGTTTGAGTGTCAGCATGTGGAGTTTTCTCAGAAGCACAGAGGGACAGGATGAGTGACACCAACACAGACTGTAATACAGGAAATTCCAAAAAATTTCAAAATTAAATAGTCAAGCACTGAAACAAGGGGCCAGTCCAGTTGTTGAATGCTTATCTTTGAAGAGACTTAAAACTGAGCTGGATGAAGCTCTGGGCAACCTGCTGTGCTTCCTCCTAGTTGCAGTGGAGGGCTGGACTTAGCTCTCCAGAAGTTCCTCCAGCTTAAATTACTCTGATTGTAAACCACCTAGAAATACCTTGCCTTTCAAATGACCATTATGTGTAGGACATTTTAAATGACTACCGTTAACATGGTAATACTGCCAGCATTGCCCTAGTAGGTGCATTTCTGCTTCTCAGGTAGGCAAATAGCCCACACACCAATGACCTGAGAGGCTGCCTTGAAATCTTAAGCTTGCTTGACAAAAATTAATTTCTTTTTTGCAGTCTTGTCATGCTTCCTTCTCTCTCCATCCCTATCCACAGCTGTGGCCTGTAACTAGTTTTGTGCCTGTAAAATAATCAGGGGCATTAGTTCTTTGTGATAACTACATCACACTTTTCCCAAGCTGTCATTTTTATGAGGTTTGATGTTGCCTGCTTCTAAGTTGGGCTTTGAAACCCTCCATGTACAGGCAAAAAAAAAATTAATTGTGCTTCCATAATTGAAGTTTAACTACCCAGAGGTCAGCAAATTAGTTACTCATTCAAATAGGATGTTTGCAAAAATATATGCTTCCAAGTGAAATATTTTAGTAAAGAGCTAAAAACGAAGGTGGTTGATAAGCTTTCTACCACTCTGATACCTACACTGGCATTTTATTGAAGTAATACTCCAATAAAACCACATCCAAAATCTATGCAAAATTTCAAAACAATAGCATAGTTTAATTCTCTACTTTAACACCAACCTATCTTCACAGAAATCACCCCAACAGGGAAAGACTGAATTTTATAAACATTAATTATAAACATCAAAAGTAATTTTTAAGTGGAAATGTTCCTGCCATTTTTTGCCAACCCTCCATTTTCTCCTAACTTGGTAAGAAAAGAAGAGCAACCTCACAGGCATCTGACATTGACAACTGCTTCGGATTAGGCTTTGGACAGAGTAATAAATTATCATAATTGTTATTATGCTGTATATTCATCAGCAACTGAGCTCTTACAAACTTCAGGAACACACGTATAGCTACAATGTCACAAATACCAAAATCCATTTCCATGAATGAGGAGACACAAAAGGAGCAAAAGGGAAAACACAGATTTTTAAACTATGAGAAAATGCCCAAGTGGAATAGTAGCTGTTGTGTTTAAAGTATTTTGAGCATATACAAATATATCCATATATTTATGACACTGACTTTGTCAATTGACAGTTAGAAGTTATTAATGTCATTCATAATGATTAATTTTGATGTCTAATAAATACAGCCTTACTGGTTTTTTTCTCCCTTCATAACTTTCAATATGAAAAGCTTACTGAACACAATATTAACACTAGACTGAGATGAAAGGAGAGGTTTTTGCCACAAAAATTTTCACTTTTCTCTAACTATGAATAAAATGTCAAAAATTCAAACATGGCCTGAAGCCAAAAGTAACCCAAAATCAATCAGAATGTTTTATTTAGATGGCTGCAACTTTTTTTTGTATTATTGTTAATTATTATAGCTGTTGAAATAAACGCCAGAGTACGATTTCATTTAAACAGTGTTAAATTAGAATGTCACAACAATTTCATTAAAAATTTTCAAACCAGGAAATTCCTAACCACTTCCTATTAAGGTTGAAGCCAGGAAAATTCTGGTGTAGCTTGCTGCTCGGGCTGTTCTTTGTGTGCATGGCATGAAGTATTTCTATTATGGAACTGCAGTGAAGAGATAGCATCTCAAGTCAACTATTTCAGAAATTGGAATGAACTGTGAGTACATTTTTAAACTATATTTACATAAATGAATTGTCACTGAATAAGAAGACCTTAAACAAGGAATAAAAGAAAAAGCAGAAACTGTCTGCATGTAACTATGCGAAGTAACATTACAGCAACTTATGCTTTGAATTTTAATTCATTGCTTTTATTGGAACAAAAAGTATTTGAAAAATGAGTGAAAAACTAATGAGCTTCTGTTGCATGTTCTGGATAGTGAGTCAATCTCACACTCTAATCATCCACAGGAATCATGAAATACAAAATGAGATGCTGTAGATCTGTGTCTCAGCATTGACTTAATTATTTTGTCCCTGGATGAAGCACATTTTATCTTCAGATGTGTTACAGCTGTTTTCAAGAATTACTAATAATTCTTTAGATGTACAGGACTTAAGAGTGTTTGTTTCTATGTTTTAGAGAAGACTATCTGAAAAAAGCAAAATCTTTGCCTTTTCAGCTACCATGTTATATGTGGACATGTTTAACAGATCCTGGTACAAATTTCCTGCAGTTTTCAGATGAGGAAATGGCCTGGGTTAATATTAACCATGAAGTTCAAGTGCTTAGGTAGGCTAAAAATACTTATTTACAAAGGAATTTTATGGATTGTTTTCTCTTGGACACAGAATACAACTTGATATATATTTTACCTGGTATTTATCAACCCCTGCACAGCTGAACTACCTGCTGCCTAGATAATACTGCCAAGTTTTGAGGCACTGTCCTTACAGACCTGAGTACTTGTACACTGTGCTTTAAAATCACAGGAAAAGGAGGTGCCTCAGCCTCAGAGACCAGCAACATGCCAGATGCCAGTGAGCCAACAGGAACAAAAAATACCAATGGGAAAGCCTACTGGTGCATCTTCAACCCCCTTCCCCTGTCAGGGGAGCACAGCAGCAACATGCCCATTAAAGCTGCCTTGCATGCAATCAACCTTAGATACCTAAATTTTACAAATCTCAACTGTTGCTTAACGTTTTTAGGTAAGTCTCATGGTTTTTTGTGTGTAAAAAAGCAGTTTCAACTGAGGACTGTCCCTCAGCCCAGATGAGTGTCATCTAGGCAGGACCATTTCCTAATTGTGGGCTAACATATTCCCAGATGCATGAGAGAAATCATCTTCAATCTTTCACATGCTTGCTGAGGCCTTTAAAACAGAAGGGAAGGGTTCCTTCACCCTTGGGTGTTCCCCCCCCATCTTTCATTTCTATTGTAATTCTTCAGTGTAGCAAGTTGGTAATATAATGTGGATGTGGCACACACTTTAATGCCTAGAATCAGATCTCTCAGCTCTCAGAAAATTTCATTCATAAAAATCTGGGTACTAATTGACTTGAGACATATTGTTAGACATACCTCGAAAACATGTTCAGGCTTCTAAATTTCTTTTTCTACCTAGTTTTGGGCCCACTAGGGTTTGGGTCTCAGTACGCCACTGAAACATATGAAAATGGAAACAGGAGTGAGGCAGCAGAAAGCAGTTTGTCAGTGAACACTCTGCAAGTGTGTATAGAGTGAAAGATGCCCTGTGATGTCCAAGGACAAAGGGCATCTTCTGTCACACCATGTCCCAGAGCAGAATCTTTTACATATTTAAAGTGTTCATAGTTATGTATGCTTCAGCGGTTCCCCAAACAGAAGTGCTTTCACTTGCAGACTGACACAGTCCTGAAAGACTGGGAAAGGGAGGTCCAGGAATGTACAACTTTCAAAAGTATTGTAGCAGAACTGGGAGGCTGTTCACAGCTTAAACCTTTCTTAAAAGCTTCGGGTGATCATTAATATATTAGATGCTTTTACAGAATTCATAATTATATAGTTATTAATTAATTAACTAACAGATTTACTATAATTTGATCAAGCACAAACAACAGCTTTTAAAGAAAATTTGTGTTCTGGAGAAAACAGCGATCTTCATACTTGATTGCTCTCTGACACTGGCTTTCATTTCCTTCATTTTGTGAGGTTGCTATTTTGCAAGCACATTTTAGTGCCAATTGGAGTAGTTGAGAAATTAACTTTAGTTGTCTCAAGCTACTAGTAAAGAACTTCAGTCCCATCTAGTTTTATAGGAAAACAGGAGCAGCATTGAAGGCTACAGGAATTCACTGCAATAGAAACAAATTGCTGGAGTATTCACAGAGACTAAGAAGTCATGCTCCAACTGTTTGCCCAAAAAGTTATTCCCTTATTAGAAACAAGCCACCTATTTCATATTTCTGGAACTGGCAGCTGTTTTTTTGGCGAGTCATTTTATTTGTGTGTTTTTTCCTCCTAGGCCATGTTTTGAGGAGATCTTTCCCCTTCTTTAAGTACAGCAAGGATGAAACAGGTAGTTTAAATTGCTGAATAGCAATTTCAACAGAATTGCTGTTCATGTAAATTACCTACCCCCTGTGGCATGTTTACTAACCAATCAAAATATTTTCTTCAGACAAAGCACTGCAATAAATTTAAATGAAAATAAGGACAACCACAACACAAGACACATAATAAGAGATTTGTGCACAGCATGGAAAGTATCTTGTAAGTAAGAAAATTATGCTCATGTTTTACAGTGCAGAATTTTCACAACAATATAGTGTATTTATCATTTCCTGCAGTACAGTTGTTTCCAACAACTTAATGAAAAAAACCTCCAATACTAAGTTGCTATTGGAATTGCTGGGAATAAAAAAATTAATATGAGCAAGGCATTTGAAAAGCCATGCATATTCTATGAGAGCAGATCTTTAATCATAGTCTTACTATAAAAATCACTTACTGAAATCTACATTGCCACCCAGCCAAAAAATTGCAACTAATGATTTCTGGGGTCCATTGCAAGTGGAGATGGAATATAGCAGAACTCTCATCAAAAATTATAGGACAAGGAGCACACATCAAAGCTGCACAGAAAGGATGTGTAAATACCCTGTAAAATAACTTTACATCCCCTCAACAGACAGATGTTAAAGACTCTAGTTGCTAGCAAGATCAAAAAGTGCTCAGAATGGCACAATAAACTACAACTTCAGAAAATGACACCTATCCCAACCCAGGATAGAATCTCTTGTAAAGCTTTGGTCTGTGAACTGATAGTCCCAACAACTTTCCCCTTTGGATTTGTTAATATTTTACATACATATATTTATGTATATATGTGTGTGTGTAAATGTGTGCGTGTGTATACGTATATCTATGTATCTATATGGTTATAAAGATGTCAAAAAAACAGTACTGACATCCTGAACCAAGACACAATAAAACTTCACCCCTCTTCAAATCCAAAATTCCAATATGCTGGCATTTGGCAGGTCACCTGCTACCACAGTGTGAGCCAGTCTCTGTTCAGCCTCTTCCCAATGCAGGATCCTTCTAAAAGCGCGCACCTGAAACTGATGATTGCCTACGGCAGCAAATTGCTGGGGTGCAGGAAAACAGTCCTGCCTCCCTGCTACCTGCTTCCCCATTCCAGCTCTCTGAGGAGTGAGATGGCCAGACCCACCCTCCCAGGTAGCCATTCTGCCCCAGCTCCCTTGTCTGTCTCTGCCTTTCGCCTTCAGAGATGAGAAGTGTTGTTTTGTTTGGCAGGATGGGTCCAGTTAGACCTGGCGACGTGCAACCTTTGCAGTTCCTACAGCACAGCCCATCACACCACAGACCTCACTGCATCCCCAGGTCTCAGCACGAAGGGGTCTGTCAGGCTGTGCTCCCAACTGCTTGTGACCAGTGACTGACTGCACAGCCAGCCTGAGACACATAGCATAGTGCCTCTGGAATAAAAGGCATTCCCATGTGAAATGTCCAGAAGTTGTTTACCATCTGATAGTCCTTTTCATTACTACTTATTTTCCCTCCAACAGCTCCCTTCTGAACTGAGTCTGCATATTCAGACAGCAAACACATCAACAATACACCAACACACAGAGCTACCAAACCCAGGCTCGGTTTAAATCCGTTCCCCCTGTATCACATCTGTGCTATGGAAACAAGTACACCATAGAAGAGTGCATTGTCACAAGTGCTTGACAGGCAAGAGGCAGAAGCCAGCTGGTCCAGCAGTTCTCAGCCACCTCCCTTACTTATCCAGCCTGAATGCATGGTCATCCACCCAGAGAAGGCCAAATATTTGAGATACATTAAGATAAAGAGGATGTCATGGAACTAGTGGGGACAATGCAGAGGCAAATAGAGGAACGTGCCACTGGAAATATTGTGAATGGAAAAAGGGAGAGACCTTATACACAGGGAAATGTGCCATGATCTGTCGTAGTCCATTAGGCAACTTTATCTGTACATTCTGAATTAGGAAAATGGGAAAAAGTTGGAAGCATCGAATTGAAGAGACTACAATTTTAACTCTTTTTGCTTTTTTCAAACAGAAGAAAAAAACCAGCTAGATCATAAAAAATAGCATTTGCATAGAGAAGTTAGAATGAGAGTGACTTATTTTGTAACATAAGGAGTTGTGTAAGGAAACTGAAGGCAGAGAAATGAAGGGGGGAAAAACTGATCAGTATTGTTTTGCAAAATTAAAAAATAAAATAAAATAAAATAAAATAAAATAAAAAATCAAAGTACGAGCAAGGATATACCTAAAGTTTTGACAGCCATAACTTGCACAGCTGTCAAGGATACTCAGATTTTGTGAAACCAACATCTTGAAAGGTTATTAAAATCTCATGTTTTATGGGTTTAAACCTGTCTTTAAATATCTGTAATCAGAGTGAAAACAGTTGGAAGAAGAAGTTATATGCCTACCGTGCCATTTTTACAACTTCAGTTATCTGATGCTGTCAAGTCCACTGTCAGAGCCAGGACACCAGCCAAGGCAGCACTGGGAACTGGTATTCCCACAAACAAAGGGCTCATTCCTCATCACTGAGGCTGCAAAGTCAGTAATTCTTAAATAAATCAGAGTTAACAGACCAAAAGAAAAACTGGAAAAAGATATTGTACTTCTGGAACTGGATTCACACACAACAGAAAGTTGGAAACTGCTGATCTGTATGCTGTACTTCATTAAGTATGCTGGATTTTGGTTAAAAGTTCATTAAAACCTTAAATATGGAATTATGGTATACAAAACAGAGAAAAGACTTATTTTGAAAAAAACAACAAACCCTTTTGTTTCAAATTTACCCTCCTTTTTTTCTTTTTTCCCCAAACCAGGGAACATTTTAAAAAACTGCATATAACATCTTTGTCTTAAATAACTATTACAGCATTAGGACAGGTTTAGCTATTCAGTTTACACAAGACCTGTATCATCCAAAGTGAAAAATCAAACCCAGAGTTAAACTGAAAAATTCTTCCTTGGAATGGTAAAAAAACACCAAAAGTTACTGATTCCTGATAGGTCCTGAGGATATTTTATCTTTATTACTATTATTTTGCATGGAAACTAACAGTTTTTTTAAGCTTTTTTAAAACATTGCAATCTGCTTGTGTTTTATCTACAATTACAGATTGAAAAAAAAATCAGTACAGAAAATTAATGAAAAATAGAAGAAGCCTTGTCTTTTTGTGCTATCAATAGATTAAAATTTTTACTGAATCTTGGCTCAAACCTCCCTACCTCCACAAAGACAGAAGGTTAACTTGAGTCTGAATATCTTGAATCCTGACTAGCTAGCACAGATGGCAGCATGGCTTAGAGCCCAGGGTCTAGTTTAAACTCAGTTAGCGCTTGCCCATTTTGTAGAAAGAATACAAATAAAAACACTGAGAATCCTCCAGTGCCCCTCAACCTGCAACCCATAAGAAAGGCTAGCTTTAGAAAGGCTTCCCCATAAGGAAGTCTAGTTTTCCACATCTGGCTGGGATAACCTTAGAGTATCTCAGGCCCTGGGAACATAGTTACAGACACAAGGTTAGTCCAAACACTGTTCATTAACCAGCACAATAGCTACATTTAAAGAAGGAAATAAACTGAGCATTAAGGTTACAAGCATGAACTTACAGTACCTGAAAATCTGTTTCCTGGTCTCCATAACTTTGGATGATAGGATCAGGATGTGGAGCTGATCAGATACAACTATTACATCCTAAATTAACAGTCTGTCCTAATATGAAACATTGGGAAGGCCAACAAAGGATCAACTTTCAGACATATCGAGGGCTCAGGTGAGATGAGCCATAGGAGCCCCACACCTCTGAGAACTATACTAGGTGGCCAGGTTTACCTGCAGCCATGGGAATGGGCTGCTTGTGCCTGCCTTGCCCATCCTACATGGCCAAGATGGGGGAAGTTGAAGAAGTACTGCAGAAGCAGCAACATTTGTCCATTTCTAGAAAACCCATGCCTGCCTAGAGGCTTCAGAAAATTGCCACCTACATTTCCATTAAGGTCCAGTCTTTATCTCTGGACCTCTGGGAAGTGTCTGTAGTGTTCAGCTTGATTTAAAAAAACAGAATTAAAGTGCATTCGGCCAGCATCTTCTCTCTATTTACTTTTTTTACTGACACTGCTTGGAATTGTATGTGTTTATATTTCAGGTCTTTCAGTGGCTTTTAAAAGGTAAATCCAGAAAAACCTGACAATTTACAGCACTACACTGATTTTAAAAGAGGAATGACAACATATCAAATGGGAATAGAAAAAGCAAAATCTAAGAAAACATATAAAATTTCAACAATTTGTATTGTTTAATATGTTTATTAAAATAAATCATATACAGTAGCTTCTAGTTCTCATACCAGTATTTACAAATTACTTTCAACCTTTATCATGTTTGAATATCCAGTTAAGTACATCTTATAGCCTTCAATAAACTTTTGCTTCCAGATGTCTGCTAGACAGAGAAGTGCTATTCTCCCATGTTTCATAAATATGGTGCCTGGAAAGTCATTATTAAAACCATTCTTGTGAATGCTCAGGTTCTAATTCATGACTTCTCTGGAAGGATTTAATCAAACCAAGATGTCCAATAGTCAAGAAAGTTCTTCCAATGGGCAAGAGCAACAGATTTTTCCCAACCCGTTAGAAGATGTGCCAAGACAAGTTCCTTTCCTGTGTAATAGAAGCCACAGGAATCAGAGTTTCTGATCAAAGTCCAACACCTCAGCAGTGCCAAAAGCTGACAAGCCTTTTTTCTCCTCTTTTCTGAAAACAGCTCTGTAATCACACTGGATTTTAATAGGATAACTATCTCTTGGACTCAGACTGAACTCAGTTATACTAAGCTATGATTAAACCATATGACAGTTGCTACATATAGCATTACTTCACATATTTATTTTTAAAGCATCCTGAGACTCTTATGCAATCCACTACTGCAGTCCAGGTTGCTAGAGTTTTCTTAATACACAGAAATTTCTCAATGTCAGGGACATTGTATGAAGCATGGAACAAAACAGTCAAAGAGCAAGTGACAATTCTGCTCTATTTGCTAGCTCAGAATATAGCTATTGAATTCAATGAAGTTACTCTGTTTTGACCAGCATAACCATGAAGAGATTTTAACTGCTGGAAAAAAAATCTCCAATACATTCTTTTATACTGTGGGACACTGCTCTGAACTTTTTCGCAGCTACAGCACTTAGGAAAGTCACGGCTACAAAATTCCTTCCCCAAAATTTAGGGACTGAAATAACAAACTGACTATGCAAAAAAACTAGAGCTGGTCCAGCAGCGTTTACCTGCTCATGTTTTGCATTGCAGCTCACAGACAGAATGTCTTCAGCTCACTCTTGAGGCACACTCCCATCAGTGGGAATGTAACCTGAGGCCATATGAAATCTTCTTTAAAATTTGAAAGCACCATAAAACTGTTCTTGAGTAACAAAGAACCAGCATTAACAGTCTCCTGTAGCCAAAAGAAAGGAGACTTATAGATAATACTCTATACAGCCATTTCACACTCAAGCAAGAGCAGAGGTTGAGGAGGAGATCTATGTATGTGGCTTTCCACAGCTGTGCTGATGCAGTGCTTCCTGCAGAGTGGGGGGACAATCCCACACACACAAAGTAAATCACACCTTAACTGAGGGACACGTGGACAAGTGCCATTTCAGCCAGCCAAGATCCTGCATCAGTAATGCATTTTGTTAAGTAATCTCGCACCACTGAGATCCTCCTCTGATAGAACCTTTTAAAATGCCTTACCACTTTTGGATGTACAGCTGACTTTTAGATGTTATTCATTTAGGTGCACCACTGGAAGTAGAAGTTCACTAGTAACATATAACAGTCTGGAGTTCTGAACTTCTTACCTCTTGTATTACTGATTTAGTGTACAGCTATAGCAATACCCCAGGGCTGACTGGTGCTTCATTTACCAGGAGAAAAAAACTAAACACTGATGAAAGTGACCTAATTGTCCTCCAGAGGAAAGATGGTAGCCATAACATGTAGCCTTAAGATGAAAAGTCAGGAGAACCTGACAGGACACAGAAAAGTGCTCTTTCCTCAGTTCCTGTTTGAGCTAAATCACTTAAATGTGTGTGCCAATGTCCTAATTCTGTTTTCTAAAGACGTATTACTTATGCAAGAGAGACCACAACAACCTCTTCACAACTATTCCTAGGCAATTGCAGAGTTACATATTTAAAATATGCACAATGCATAGTGAAATGTAATAGTGAGATAACATACAGAACCCAATTTAGCAGAGGGATTATAACAAGTTAATACAGACTCAGTTACATCTCAATTCAGTAAAAACAAATCTATCAGATTTCATACTACACATTTATGGAAATTTTAGCACCTACAGAGAAATGAGTTAGCTTCCCGAGGCACCGATACTTTCAAGTTTAAGATGTTACGGAGGCATAAAAAATATAATCAATAAATTATAACATAAACCTCTCATCCAGCCTAATTTTTCTTTTAAACCTACCAGATGGAGAAAGAACCTATTTACTCTCACAGTTCTCATCACTCAATAGTTACTTATTTGCCCACAATATTCTTCAACCAAATAGGATCTAACTACTTATAAGTAGTGAAATTATCACAGTTAATATTTCGAGAGACTTTTTATAGGAAACAATTTTCACCATACACTTAGACTTGTATTAAGAACGGTTATTGTGAGTCTAATGTTTTGTGATTATTAAGCTGCAAAATGCTGACATGAGGCCCCACAGCTTGTTGTATTCGCTTTATTCTCAGCAAGGACTAAATTGCTCAGAAGCGTAACAGGTTTGGGTATAGCATAGCATTATTTTGAATTTTAAGTCTGTGGCAGACCTGCTAAAACTATCACTATAACCTAACCTAAAGATAACAAGACTTCTTATGCCTGCCTATGCATGGATTGCTTCTTATGAGCAGGAGCAGTGGGAACATGCAACAGATTCCTCTGTATCTGGTGATATTTAGGTCTGTTTGAAGCAGTTCCAGTCAGCCTAAGGCTACCAGTGTGGTGCTGACCACACACAACCTCTCAGCAATTGTTGTATGAGAAAATACTGTGGGCTTGTGCACAAGTGGAACCAGCTTTTTCCTACCCATTATTGGCCTGATACTCTTCCCAGCCAAACTCTTGATTTTTGCTGATTTCAGTAAGAGAAGAATTTTAATCCCTAGATACTCTCATTATTTTAAAACTCCTTAATGTAAAGATAAAACACACAATCATCCAAAATGAGAAAAAAGGGTCTTTCACCATAAACCTTATACTAACAGAAACTATTTGAAAAAAAAAAAGAAAAAAAACAAGTCTCTCTAAGCAGCGAAAAAGCTAATGTGAATTGCAAATTGGGATTTTACTTTACACATTATATCCAAAATGTAGCTGTTCACATCCTGGCACAATCCAGCCAGAAAGGAACCTGCTGTCCTTCCAAAAGTCACTTTATTGTTTCAGCAGGTTGCTTCCCTTTAGTTTGAGTGCTAATTTAAACTGAAAAAGCCAGCAGACCAAAATCTTCTCCTGGTAAAGTGGTCTTTACTCACTCCCATCACCACCCACACACTTGCTACAAATGTTACAGCTTGGCCAGGGAACAGGAAACAAGTTAGTTCCCTTTGCACTGCTTAAATGGAAGCAGATTATCCCATATGATTGCCAAATGGGCAAAACTGAAGTCACAAGATTCGATCATGCACTTGATAATGTTCGTATATATGATCACACTTTCTAGTAAGCTAATTAGGGTATTTTGGCACATAACACCCATAAATGTCTTAGAAGACATCTATGCTTAGATATTTCTAAGAGAAACTACCTGCTATGCAAAAAACTATTCAGCTAGAAAAAATAGAGGAGATGGGAGGCAGTTTTTCAAGATATTGCCTTTAAGAAACAAAAAGACTAGAAAGAAGAACTAAAGTTTAGGTTCTACTTACAACATACTTGCCTTGCAGCCAGACAAGAACAGTTTACTAATCCAGTAGACAATGTAATCCTGTAATCCCCGTGCTGCAACCCAAAAACCAATGTGCCAACAAAAGTATGTGGCTAACTCAGAATGGAGGACTGCTTGTCATTTTACAAGACCAGACAATATCAATGTGAGTGCTGCATTTTCGTAACTACTGCTTTGCTGTAGTTTACTATATTAATTAAAAAGAAATGTGAAAATAAAGACTTCTTAAAATTCTCACATCAAGTGTTAAAACCTAGAAACCTTCATCATGTCTCAGAATTAAAGCTACACTTTTTTTTAATGCGGCTTCAAACAGGAAAACACACTGGGTACAGTAATGAACAAGAAAATTGATAGAGATTGACGATTTTATGCAAAGTAAAATACGCATTGCAGAATTAAATGGGATTAAAACAGTTTTGCTGCATTTTTCTCCAACTGCATGACACAAACAGCACAAGAAAGAAATAATTTTTTTCTCCAATTTTAGAGATCAACATATTCTAAAAGTATCTCCACGTATTTAGGCAAAATTCTGCAAATGCCAAACCTTAATACTTCGTTGTTTATCTCCTGCTGGAAGACATACAAATTATGGTGAGCAGGAAATATTTACTGCATCTCACATTGCATACTTCTGAGACTAGATATACGTGTGTGTGTTTGCGTAGAAATAACCATTCATGGTTACAATTTTCTTGAAACCTTACTAAAGCAGCAGTAACACTGCATTCCATCTTTCCTCACACATACACATTAAAAACTTCCAGAGATAGAGACAGGAGCTCATTAGCAAACTGAAGACAAGTAAGATGAAACATCCCTAAATTATTATTTTCCCATTAATTGTTTTGACATTACAAGATAAAAAAACCTGTGAAGAGAAGTCAAAGCAAAAGCAGTGTCTATAAAGCATTATATAAAGATAATAAGCCTTTACAGACCAGATTTTTAGCCTGGTTCCCCAGGATGCCACCTATTTCAATTTGCCAAATAAAAGTAGCTAAATAGCTAAGAAATTAAACCAGCATTAGTGTATGCCTAAATTTTTGATTTCTGAGAATTGTTATAGATTTATTGTCAGTCATATATTTGGTATCTAGCTGAATTATCATCAGTTTATCTGATAGTAATTAAAAATCTCATGTACATGTTGAAGAAATCTATTTGCATTTTACATAAGCCATAGTGCATTATGGCTTAATAAATATAAAAGCCACATACACTCATGTTTTTTTTCTTTCTAGACTGAATTATGCTTCTTTGTGTCCCGTACAATTACTTTGTTATCATGTACAGCTTTTTATTTTACATTAACAACATCATGATATGCCTGATTAAAATATCAAGGAGTGTTTATATCTTGCTTCCCAGACATTACAATTTCTTATTTCCTCTATCAAGATCAATAATTCATTGCAAAAATATGTGCTTCACATTTGTTTTCAGTAGTCATTCCATTGCCCTTTCACTAACATGAAGATGGCCATAATCCAGTCTTGACAAGTACCCATCTCATTAATGCTTTTTTAATCATCAAGGATGGAATGCCTGTCAAGTTCTAGATAAATTATGTCAAAGCATATTCAACACACAAAAGCATCATTCTCTCAGTACATTTCAGTATAAACGGGTTTATTATGGAAATCTGAAATTAAAAAGCAGTGGGCAACAACATAGGAAAAAGTAAAAGAGAATACATAAGAGAAGGTGTTTTAGTGACATTGAAAGACCAAGCAGGCATTTTTTGCTTTGGGTTAGTGGGGTCTTTTTAAGTTTGCTGGGCTTTGATTTTTTTTCCTCCAATCCCTGTCCTCCTCAGCATCACAAAAAGATATGAACTCTCAGGATTACTATTTATTTTTCCTCCCAGCACTGTTCTGCTACCACCAAAATGCTCCAACCCTACTCTTTTCCTCCTGCTTTGCACACTCCTGTCTGACAGCTTCTTACACAGCATTGCCTCAGGGCCAGCAGAGGGTTCACCAAGAGCCCAGCAAAATAGGGGCTATGATTTCAGTTTCAATGCTAGTTCTTCAGCCAGGAGCAGCAGCTGCAGAAAAAAATGAATCCAGCTTTAATGATGCAGCTCGAGGCTAAAGCATGTTAAGTATCTTGGGGCAGGGGATGATATGTGCACAGGCTGGTCAGCACAAGCAGAACTAAAACATGCAGAAAAATGCTCATACACAAATTCAGAGAATTCAGAAAACCCTTACATGAGAATTCACAAGTACTAACTTCAATCAAGTAAGTTCTCTCTCCCTTGACTTCCTCCAGAAGTAATGAAGGGAGCAACTCAGCAGGAACCTAACTTTGATCCTTTGAATCAGTCCAGGAAAAACTTGTCTCCCATTAACTACAGAGAAGATTAACTTTTTTTCAAGATCTCCCTTTTGTCTCTATTCAGCCCATACAAGCAGACTTTAAAAGTTTCTAATTTGGGAACTTAATCAGAGAAGAGATATCCCTGACAAAAAGGCCACCTGCTCCTAAATTTCAAAGCAGTGCTCCAATTATTGATCTCAATAGATAAAGCTAATTATTATTATTAGCTTCTGGAATTTTTTTTAATATAAAACACTTTTTCTTATCTTATTTCCAGAATCTGTGATAGTTTAGTCCAAAAATTTAAAAATACAAAAAATAGAAATTCAGTAATAACAAAGTTTAACACACACGTGTATAAACGTAGTGATCAGGCCCACTAAAAATCTTGGGCCTGATCACTACATTTATAGGCTAAATATACATATTTATATACACAATATATCAATGTATCACTGCATTTATACATTACATACCTTAACTGCTGTAATTCATTCTAAAGAGGTACAAAATTGTCTCAAGTCAAGCAATGGAAAATTTCCATACCTCTGCCACATTGAGAATAAAGCCACACAACAGGTAAGAATCGTACAGAACAATCCATTCTCAGGGATCACTGTGCAGTTCTATTAAATGTTACCACCACTAAGCACATAGAATTTTTCTTAACGCAGACCCCTATCTTCAAAAATAAAACTAAAATGATGTTAAGGTTGAAAGCTCTGCTAAATGCCCATTCTCAAAACTTCCCAAAAACCAAAACACTCCCCATCAAGACAGTACCACCACAATGCCCTCAGATCTTCCTCACTTCTCTCCAAGAAAAGGAAATAGCCTTGCAGCTAGATACACTGATTTAGCAGCATTTCACTGGATGCTTCTTATGTATAAATCTATATCTTTGCTACTAGTACAAAATGAGACAATAAATATATTCAGACTATATAAAACTATAACTCAATCCTTCATTCTAGAAGTTTCTGTATTCAAACATTTAACCAATGTATCTCACATATTTTACTGTTTTTAAGAGTGCATTAAATGACCACATTATAAATTTTTTGTAACAAAAATCTCTTAACATCTTAAGATCTTAAAAATGCATTTTTAAAAAGCTACCCTGACTAGGCAAGGCAAGGCAAGACTACTACACAACAGAAGGAAATTTCAAATAAACTTCTGCATCCCTTTTTATAGGCCACCCATTTCAATAAAGAGAAACTAAGACAATACTTTTCTAATAATATGTGATAAAAAACTTTTTGCTACTATCTGTGGCTGAGTTTTGGAAAAGTTCATAGGGAGCTGATAGTCACGCAATAGCCGTAATGTTTTGAGTTTTTTTAAAAACAATTAAAAGACTAAACATGTTAATATATCCATATTCCCTGAAGGCTTCTAGGCCTGCCCTTGAAATAAGATTTTGAAAATCTGCCAGACAAATTAAATTGCATATCTTTACATTGCCTCATCTGACTCATGTTGGCTAAACATCTCCTCACTAAAACTGGACTTCATCCACTCAGGCTTTCTGATTACCATCCATAATTACCCCTTCCCTCCAAAGAGGCTATAACTCTTTCTTACAAAAAAGAAATAGAATATGTTATGTTTTAGTATTTCACAAAGATCAGGAGAAAAAGAAAATTGAGTTAAATATGCTGATAATGAAAAAAAACCAACCCCCTCTAAAGAGTTCCTGCTTTCTCGAATATTGCTCCTTTTTATGTTTATTAGGCTCTACCCACCTAACTTAATGGCATTGCATGAACATATCTGAGAAGAGAATTTGGCAAAAAGTTGTTATAAAGTACAGCAGTGGCTCAATATTTAGATTCCTATGCCAAAGGCAATAGAGTGTTGAATATATAAATATACAGCTAGGCTTCAGGGTTGCTGTATGCCAAGTTATTCTCTTCCCACATATGCACCATAAACTTCTGAAAGCAGAGGCAGTGATCCTAGGCTTTAAAGCAGCTTATCAAAGTTAGCCACTGAATGCCCCATTGACTGGGCATTTCATTCCTCAGCTTTCCTTCACAGTCTCCTAGCATAATGAATGCCATACATATAAATTCATGTCCCCATACATTAGATTTCTACAGTTATGCAGCTGTCTCAGCGCCTAATTGGATTTTTAAAAGCACTGAGTAATTTAACATCTATTGATTTCAACAGAAGTATGCATTCACGTGATTACCTGAGTCTGTAAGTACACTAACATCTATAATTTAACTGGACTTATGATGAGATCACCTAATTGGATACTCCAATTTTGTCATTGCTAGTGGTGTGACTTCCAAAGATGCTGAGTCTTTGCAAATCCAAGGGACTCAGAGCTTTGTAGATGCTCAGCACTTCTGAAAAAGCAGACACTAAGCTTACCTGCCCTAATCAGAAGAAGGCTACCTTTGATCAAGTATGCCTGACACAGCATGTTTATTTAAAGTGCTGAAGTATCATGCACTGTATACTGAGAGAGTCTGCCTGAATAGGAGACTAAAGGGTCCTTCCACTTTCATTCAGCACAGACTTGACATTGTAGCAGCTGTGTTTAGGTAGGCTGGAATAACAAAAACTGATTCATATTTCAAAGATCCTTAAGACATACATCAAAAAACTGAAGGTTCAAACTGAATTATCTTTAAAAACCTGTCTTTGCCAAACATCTTTGCTCCATGCTGTCCTACTCTTTGAAGAAATAGGACCAAAGACACACATCCATTTCTGTGTGACTCATTTTGGAATTTATTTATTTATGCCTGCTTGGAAATTTGGCTGGCATATCCCTGTTGCCCAACCAGTTATTCATATAGCTAGAATTTACTATACTGGAGACATCTTGACAGAGTAGAAGTATACCTAAACACTACAAACAGCTAGTGTCAAAGGAATGAAACAAAGTAAGGAAGTGAAAAATTCAAGCACGTACAAGAGTTTGTCAGGGAGATAAAGACTGCTATTTCTTGAACTAATCTCACCTTTAAAATATGCTTTTAATCTATGCCCTTCAGGGAGCTCTCAACCCTAGCCAAAAATGGAGCTCAATGCAATGAATTACCTGCTTTGTCCATCCTAAAAGGAAGTTTTTCATTAAATTGTGGTGATAACAAAACTGTATTTCTTAAGCACCTCATGTGGAAATCCATAATATAGAAAACACTTAAACAAGATAGGGAAAAAGTTTTGTCTCATTAGTCTTATCAGTGTTAGTGTAAGGTGCAAAGTAATATAGCAGTGATAGTTATGTTGTACTTTCTTAAAAACAGGGTGAAAGAAATTGAAGTAAATATTATAAATGTAGCTTTAGTTAGGACATAAAAAGGGTAAAAATCAAGATATTAATAGAGCCAAGACTAAAAAACGGACCTTTGCTTCCACTGCCAGTAAACAATTTCAAAAGCACAAAATACAATCACGTGATACAAACAGTCTTGTAGATCAGCAGATCTTAATTCTGTCTCTGAAAACTTCCAGATGCAGGTTTTACACTGCACTGGTCCATGGAGTCGAAGCCATGAGCACACTGAGATCTAGGTTGGATAGCAGGATTTCTCAAATGCTTTTATACTACAGATGATGCCTTAACATAGTCTTACATGCATCTTTCCTTTCACAGGAACAGACAACTTTTCACAAGTCTTATAACACCTTTTCAATTACTATGTAAGTTGTTTATGTACGAGAGCAATATTAGCAATGTTGTTTTGTCTTTCTTTTAATGCAATTTTAAAATTGAAAATGAATAGGACACACACAATTAGTTAGCTCTCTAAGGATCAAATACTTGCCACATATTTCTCAGACCATCAATAACTTGTGAACCACAGAGAGAAAATCTTTATGACATAGTTGAAAGTCAAGAAAAATAGGTGAACAGCAAGTTTTGCTCATTTCATTTCACTACTCAAACAAATCCTAGCACTATTGCCTTAAATTTACAGTATATACAAGGGCTAATATAATAGCAAGTGATATTTAGTAGCATTTTAAAACTAGATAATGAATTGAGCTTGGAAGGTAGGGTGAACGATTTAGAGGGAGAAGAGGAAATCAAGGAGGGAAGTGGAGATGTATGAGAAAGAAAAATGTTTTCCTCATTTCTGATTACCCAGATTCTAAAGATTCTTTAGATGAAGAAAAAATTTAAGATGCAACTACACAAAGATCTCTTCTAAATCAAATGATAATGTTGTTGGTTGCTCTTTTCCAGTAAATGCTTACATATTTAAAGTTTTTCCTTTTTTTCTTTTTTTTTTTTAA
>VXBI01005319.1:0-17500 GCA_013397375.1 Toxostoma redivivum
TATTATTATTATTATTAAATATAATTACTGCTTACTCATTTCAGCAGTTATAAACAAGAACTGGATTTTAAATAAACTTCACAAGCTGACAATTCCAAACTTTCACACAGTAGAGAACTGTTGTTGATTATCAGCTTTGCCATCTTTTCCTTTCTTTTTGAGTGCTTCATGTACACATAATTCCTGTGCTTCATAAAAATTCAGTTTCAAAAAAGATATTTCACTGCTGCCAAGTGACTTTATCTCCTGATAGGCAGAATTACATCAGCAGTGTCTGAGAAACATTAAGTTGTGCGGGTCTGGGTTCTCTTTTTTGTTGTTTTTTTTTGTGTGTTTTGTTATTTGTTGTTTTTTATTTGTGAGGTCTATTAATTTCATTTCTTCTCCTAAGAAACACAAAGATATAAAAAGTCTACTCAAAAGTATTAAAATCCCTCAAGTCAAGAATGATCCAGATATGAGATTTTTAGCAGGTTCTTCAGGTTCTAAAATCCTGTGACTTGTAAGACCATTCTGTGAGTAATTTTTTGTTTAGTATATTTAATAAGTTGAATTTATTTTGCTTTCATAAATTTAATTAGATTAATTTGAAGCAAAAGTTGCACACCTCAGCGCTAATGCACCAGGAAAAGTGCTAAAGCCTACAGTCAAAGGCAATCAGGGAGACTAATTGAACCACAGTACAAATGAAGGAAAATGTCCTGATTTCTTGGACTATACCTAATTATTGGTGTGATTTGGGAGGAAAATTAGAGGAATTATCTCAGATTCATTTTTTTGCCTGGACAGAGGCTCTGAAGGAGTGTAACTATTCTGCTTAGGCTGCATTTTGTGGTGGCTCAGCCTCCAAACACTGAGCTCGACTTTGTGCTTCCTCTGCAACTCCAGAATGGGGGGCTCCCTTTGGAAAATCACCCCTAGGATTTCCAGCCCTCCTGTGCCCCAGTCTGAATGCTGTTCTTGCCATAAACTAGCCCTGGATCAGGACTTCCCAGAAGTAAATGTTTACAGAAGCCACAATTACACATAGTGTCTCAGATTCATCATTTTCAAAGCAGGCTCTCAACACACCAACAGCCCCATAAATTCTGCAGTGTGCTCATCCAAAAACATGATTTCAGAGTATAGTATTTTTTTTAGTGATTTATAAAGGCTGTAGCATATTTTAGATACAGTAATAACAATATTAATAAAGAGAATACATTAATTCTTCCTTTGATGACTGTAGACCACCCTAGGTCACATGAGTGGTGCTATAATACTCGTTTGCATACTGATTGTGCTGTTCTTTTGCTTTCAATTATAATGTGACCAGATGCAGAGAAGCAAAACCTGCCCCATGTTTTACAGAGTACTGAAATATACTTGAAGAAAGTAGAAGATGAAAAGAAATAGAGTTAGATGCTGCTTCTCTGCTGTACTCAGTGTCTCAGTGGCTCTGCTTTTATGAAACACAAGAGAAAACAATGTGAAGTTTTTTAAACTTCTGTGTAGTAGCATCTCTCTGTATTTAAAAGCACAGCCAGCCCAAGTGGCAATGGTTTATGTTGTGATGCTGTTAGGGAAACCCAAAATATATTTGCACTAATTTACTGGCACTTCCTAACAATTAATTAGCAGTTGACAATTATCATGGCCTGATATTTTTGTTGTACCAGCAGAAATCAAATGGATGTGGCTGAGCCACCCCTAAGAGTAGCTGCAAGGCTGAGAAGTTCAGTATGTTGGCACGAAATTAGCTCAGCCTACAGCCAGAAAATGATGGAGGTTTATTGCATAATCAGTTAAACAATATTTCATCCACGGTTTTTATCAAGCTGTAGGACAGGCATATCTGTTGTAATTATATTTTACATCTGTAATGTGACACTTTAATGAAATGTGTCACTACACTGGTGTTAGGATCCATTTCATTAATGCAAAAGACTTTTGTTGTATGCTTTACATTTGGAAACAGATTTAAGTATTAAGTGGCTAATGTCTGCAGCCGGGGAATCCTTTCCGAATTTGTAACACTGACCAGAACAGACCGCATTACACTCTCCAAATGGTGCATTTTTGCATTTGAATGTCTGAATTATCCTGGTTTCTTAGAGACGACCACAACACCAACATCTTAAATCCTCAAAATATTGTCAGCTTCATTGAATGCTCATGATCTAAGCATATGTGTAATTATTCTGTAATTCTCCCCAAAATGTGATTCCTTGGAAATGCATACTAGATCTCCCCTATTGTAGCTGCAATGACTATTTCTTTGTGCCTGCTTCTTTAAGTACGGTCACAAGGAAGTCTGTGTGCCTTGGTGCACCGCATGTGTAATGATGATTTTTTTTTTTTCTTCTCCCCCCACTCCTAGTACCAGGAGGAAAAAAAAAACCCAAACCCAAAAACCTCCACCAGAAAGCAGCTTCATTTGTTTCANTGCTGCTATTGCAAAACATATACATGCTTAAAAAGAAAATCGAATTGATCTGCAGGAAAAATTCAATTTTGTTAATTAAAAAAATTAATAAAAATTAAATGTTAATTTAAAAATTAATTTTAAAAACAAATTACCGTTTATTTGGTAATGCAAAGAAAATTTATGTGCATTTTTTACTGAGCACTTACTTGTTTTCAATCACAAGAAGAAAGTTCTTTGGCAACAGGACTGTTGCAGACATCAGAGGTGCAAAGGCTGAGATCTCATTAATTGTTCTAGTTCACAAGTGCCTTTACCAGTCCATCTTTAAAGAAACTGCATGTGAGATTTGACTTCTAAGCCCTTTGTAGTAATTTTACTTAAAAGCTTCCATTAAAAAAAAAAAAAAGCTTTCTGGGTCTTTATTTGATAACATTTAACAGCTAATTCTTTCATTTCCAAGGAACAAAATTCAGTCCGAATCAGAAATACAATGAATTATTAAATAAAATAAAAGTTACAAAATATTCTGCAAGTTTTGGGCTTGGTTTATATAGAAGTGCTCCTTGTTAAACATATTTTTCTCACATTTTTCAGGTTAAAAAAACCCTGAAACACTTTAAATGTGTGAAAACATTTTATGGATTGATATTGGAAGATTTTTCTGAGGAATAATCATAAAAATTATGCTTGCTTGTTTCTCAAAACAGATATTATTTGGGATAAATAATATGAAAAAATCTTCCACACTAAGAAAATACATAATTAGAGTTTATTTTTCCTTTTTATCCTAAAAAACTATTAAGATCTAAGTAAAGGAAAATAGCTTTAGCTGGAGGAATGTGNGCACCGCATGTGTAATGATGATTTTTTTTTTTTCTTCTCCCCCCACTCCTAGTACCAGGAGGAAAAAAAAAACCCAAACCCAAAAACCTCCACCAGAAAGCAGCTTCATTTGTTTCAGGGCACAGAGCAAGGTCACAAAAAGACCATTTAAGATAGTATACATACAACTGTAATCTTGCTGACAAGAAATGGGCCTAATACCATGCACAATGAGCTTGGGGTTAGGCAAGTATACAAAATTAGAATTTGCAAGAGTTACCAAACCTGGCTCACATAACATATGCATGTGCACACTTTGGCAAAGGGCAAAGGGGAATCCCATGTACCTTAAGCAGATTCTCATGCAACAGGGAAGATAATTTTTCAGAAATTGCTGCTATTGCAAAACATATACATGCTTAAAAAGAAAATCGAATTGATCTGCAGGAAAAATTCAATTTTGTTAATTAAAAAAATTAATAAAAATTAAATGTTAATTTAAAAATTAATTTTAAAAACAAATTACCGTTTATTTGGTAATGCAAAGAAAATTTATGTGCATTTTTTACTGAGCACTTACTTGTTTTCAATCACAAGAAGAAAGTTCTTTGGCAACAGGACTGTTGCAGACATCAGAGGTGCAAAGGCTGAGATCTCATTAATTGTTCTAGTTCACAAGTGCCTTTACCAGTCCATCTTTAAAGAAACTGCATGTGAGATTTGACTTCTAAGCCCTTTGTAGTAATTTTACTTAAAAGCTTCCATTAAAAAAAAAAAAAAAGCTTTCTGGGTCTTTATTTGATAACATTTAACAGCTAATTCTTTCATTTCCAAGGAACAAAATTCAGTCCGAATCAGAAATACAATGAATTATTAAATAAAATAAAAGTTACAAAATATTCTGCAAGTTTTGGGCTTGGTTTATATAGAAGTGCTCCTTGTTAAACATATTTTTCTCACATTTTTCAGGTTAAAAAAACCCTGAAACACTTTAAATGTGTGAAAACATTTTATGGATTGATATTGGAAGATTTTTCTGAGGAATAATCATAAAAATTATGCTTGCTTGTTTCTCAAAACAGATATTATTTGGGATAAATAATATGAAAAAATCTTCCACACTAAGAAAATACATAATTAGAGTTTATTTTTCCTTTTTATCCTAAAAAACTATTAAGATCTAAGTAAAGGAAAATAGCTTTAGCTGGAGGAATGTGTAAAATCACTCCTGCATCAGCTCGGTGTAAGAACTCTCAGCAAATTCTGGCTCCTTGTACCATTTCACCTTATATTAATACACAATTTGAGTATATTAATATATTTTGATTTTTTTACCTGATAGAATTTTCACAGCTAGAATTGAAATGCAAAATACATTTCTAGCATTCAACCAAAAAAAGAAGTTACAAGACTGAGGAGCTGCAACAAACTGCTCTGTATTGCTCTGGCTTTTACTTTATAATTGGAAATAAAGCACTGCTGAGAGTGTGTTGAACAGAAATTGGCTGAGCTGGACTGTTGCAGTACAATCATTGTCTGAGGCACTAAAAGAGTGTTAAACCAGACAGGTGAGTTCCTGCATTTTTATCCTCAAGCCTGTGGGGCTGTATGCTGGGCTTTGCACCCCTTATTAGTGGTTTGTCATCAGGCTCGTCTGTTCTCCTTCAGTCAGGATTAATAGGAACATGATTGAGGCAATTCTTGTGTTCAGGCTTGGATGTTTATTGTATCTTATCAGAAATTACAGAAAGTACAACAGCACCTCTAGCTCCTTGCTAGAAGTAGGAAAAATGGCCCCAGCTGAGCCTGCTTCAAGGCGTTTTAAAGCTAAACAAACCAAGAGAAGTTTAACACCTACATTATTTATCCTTTTGACCCAATAATAGATTCCCACGACATGTCTGTGTGTCATTTGACTGACCAACCAAAGGCTACTACCTGAGTTCTGTGAAGAAGAAGATGAACAAAGAAAAAGACACCACCCAAAATTCTCCATCTTTTCCCATAACTACCACTATACTACAAAAACCTCAAATTTAAAACCCATCACCCAGTGAAAATACACACATCTAACCCACTACACATTAGTGATTTCTAACTCATTATTTATATTCACAAGCCTTCTCCAAGGTTTCAGCTCCAGAGCAGTGTTTTCCAGGGGGTCTGTGCCTGGAAGCACAGAAAGCTCGGAAACTCCAGATTTCTGAGATCCAGCATATAGCAAATTCCAACCATGCAAATTTGGTTTGGGAGGTGTGAGATAAAATCCTGACCCTGTGAAGTGGATGGTGAAACGCTGAGTGATTTGAGCACAGCCTGGATTTCTCTCGGGGTTCATAAGGCTGCTCCCTGCTGAAATAAAACAAGTGGGACTGAGAGCTCCGTGTGTGTCACAGGGCTGCAGGACAGAAATGGGAACATATAATTCACTTTTTTAGAGCTAGAAACATCAAAATCAATACATCAAGTGCAAGAGCGAAATTTTTTATATGCAATCTAGAATCATATCTTATGTTTTTATTCTGAAATGAAGTAGTGACTGAGAAGTGGCTTTCATTTTAACAGAGCACTTTTTCATTACTGCATTCCTCCTCTCATACTTTCCCTTATGTCATTATTTGCAATATCTTTTTCCTAAAACCCTGAAACTTCATCTGAATGAAAATTATCCGAACAAGCAAGGGAAGTACCTATAAATAAACATTTGGCAGGGAATCTTTGCTACTGTGTGAATGTTGATGGCAAACATTTTAATGAGGCCAGCCTTGGGTTTAGAAAAAAAAAAAAAAGTTGATTGTAAATCAGTAAAATGTGCTGGGCTTTCTAAGCTCCAAGTTGGCAACAGCTTGTTGAGAGTAAATCCTCTCATGGAAGGTTTTGCTAATCTGAATAAATTCAATTTCAAAATCCTTCCTTGATCTAAGCTTGCTTAAGCTCTCACCAAGGCCTAAGGACCCTGAGGGTCAATTCCAATAACAAAAGATAAGAAAAATCTGCCCTTTCTCATATCTCTTTGCAATACACTATAAGCTGTTACCTCACTGCAAAAAATCTTTGGCTTTAATGAAGTCGCCTTTTGATACTTGTTGAGGATGAAGTTCAATGTTTCCCACCCTGGTGCCTGTCTGTGCTGCTGCCACCCAGGACCAGTGTCACACAACCTGGCTGGCTGCTTCCCCCTGCAGCAGTCCTTGAAACCACTACACAGCTCTAAGAAAATATATTAAATGGAGCTTTACAAAATAAATGGAGGCTGAGGGGAGGGGATGGGGTGTGTGGAGGGGTGGTGGTGCTGATACTAGGCTGAGCAGTCTGCACTTTTTTTTTTATTTATTTAAAAATTCTTAGAGGAGAAAGTTTAGCGGAAAACCCAAACAAATTCTGGGGTTCAGAGACAGCCCTGCTGCTGCTGTGCAGGTGTACTACAGATACCTGTTACTTCTGAATGAATCAGTGAGAGATACAAACAGAACTTGTGGTTGGTTGAGCTTTTTCCTCCAATAGTCCTCTCTTGCATTTTCCTTTGCATTTAGGGGTTTTTATATTGAGCAGTCATTTATATAAGACTGTTCAACCTCATCTCATTGCAGTAATTGGATAAGCAATATAAAAATCACCAACACTGGGGATTTTGAATAGCATCAGATACTGGGCAGCTATAAACTGGTTGTACCCTTGAGCAAAATTAATCTCGTTGAGTTTTTCGGGCAAAAATGCTCCCCAAATCAATTCTGTTATGATAATTAAACTTATAAAGGGAAGTACCAGAAGGATTTAGTCTCTTGCTCAGATATTCTACCACAACCTGTAACTTCAGACACCAGAGAAGGGAATGATTGCAGACAACTGCAGACATGGCAGGCAAAGCAGAATCTTCAAGTGGCCATGACATATCTGTGGGGCAGAGGGACTTCATGGAGATTATAAATCTGCTCTGTCTCTAGGTGACTGATTTGGAAAACTCACTCCATCTCTGGTTAGCTCAAGAAAATAGATAAAAAGACCTAACAATTTTTGGTAATACGAAACCAAATTTTCTGACATTTTGTTTGCCTGGGTGATGGAGGAAGGGTTGTGCAAAATCGAATTGGAACTGCTTGTTCCTGGGTATGAGTTTATTTTTTTTATGGTACTATTGTTCTAAAAGAATTTTCTACAATAATGTTTAGGAGGCTGGGTTATTTCAGTTTGTTGGGACAAGGCTGTGCTTGTGTTCATTGTTCAGTCTGATAAGCCAATTGTGACTCTTCCTGAGGTGTGTGCTAAATTTTGGCACTGCTGCAGCACCAGGATGCTCCCTCCAAGTGCCTCTAGCTCAATGCTGTGAGTTTAGCATAGGCTCTTAGACACTCTGGCTACTTGACTGGTAAAAGGTAGCAATAAATCTATGTAACAATGCCAAAAGATGAGTGGGAGAATTCATTATTTAGCATGTGTGAAAGAAGAGAGGGTCTCCAGGTGAATCCTTGGAAAACTGAAGGCTGACAAATGAAGAGGCTTCTCTGCAGAAGAGAACTGAGACCCATTTAGCAGGCTCCCCAAACCCATTTGTTGGGCTCCCTTTAGGCTCCAGTGGGGATGCTTCTGAGGAAGAAATGTGGACATATTTTTCATAAAGATATTCCTTTATTGGAAGCTGGGTTTTCTCCCAAATTTCCCTCCTACATGTCAAATCCAGTCTGAGCACCTTTGCTACTCTGGCAGCTCTGCCCTTCAGTCTGTTTGTTCCAGATCCAGAAATGAGTCTGTTTGCTGTGGTTTGATAAGGACAAGTGGCATTGGAATTGACATGGTGATCCCAGAGGGATTCTGCACTGTGCTGGCAGCAAGGAAGTGGGGCTGGTGTGTGTACATGCAATGAATGACTGCTCCTCACAGGAGCAGGGGCAAACACTCCTGTGAGTAAAGCTCAAGACTGTAAAGCACTGTGGCTATTTCCCTCACAGCTTTGCTATTTTTCCTATTTTCTTTATTAAATTTTATGTATTAAACTGATTTCTGTCTCTGTAACTTTTATTTAGGTTTTAAAACCATCCTTTAGAGGTAAAAAATACTTGTGTTCAAAGTTATTCAGCAAGACAGATCGTGTTAATAGTTATTACCCAGGGTAACCAGCTATTCTCATGGATTAGATAACTTGTTCAAAGTGGTGCTTTTTGTCAGAGACACAGCTCCTGGAGTCACATAATTGTGTAAGGATATCATCTTTCATTAAAAAAATAAGGCTCACTGGAAGTCAAAAGAGAAGATGAAAAATTGCTTAAATATACTAGAAAGCTTTAATTTTGAGAGTCAAATGAGACATCCACTCTAGGTTTTAAAGAAGATGTAAAATAAAGTGATTGCTATGTGATATATGAAGTTTTTCAGTAAGTAACACAATTAATCCATGCTTGTACTTCACCTAGCAGCTGTTTTTCCAAGTTCTCAAATATCTTAAAGTCATTGCAAGTAACGTGTCACATGCAAAAACTATATTAAGTATTTAAACAGGAAGAACATTGATGATGGTATTGACTGATCATGGTGCATGTGAGTTATTGTGACTGATATTCCTACATCCCATTTCTGTCACTATTTCAGCTTCCTTGGCTTTTTGTACTATTTAACACCCTTCAATTGGATCTGCTTGCACTACAGATTATTCTCTTCCATCCACATTTCTTTTGCAGCTCAGCCATCCTCAAGTCACAAATACCGGGTTTTAACCAAACTAAATTTGGGATTTTAGATTAAACTTTTTGAATAAGGTAATTATTTCCATTGTCTCTATGGTACATCTATGTCTTTACTAAAGAGCTTTCTTTGTGCCTTAAAATATCTTTCTGTCAGATACACAGTGCAGTTGTGATTGTGGACTGATCATATCGAAACTAACTAGTTTTGTTTTCCAATGCCAGTTTTGTTTTCTAATTTTGAGCTGAATATGAATAATAAGAAAAATTTATTTTGCCTTGCTGTTTAATGACTCAGGGTGTGTCCTGGAGCTCAGTTTATACAAAGCAAAAATAGCATAGTAACTGAAATGTTGATTTTTGTATATAAGCAGGCAAACCTGGGCAAGAGATATTCCTTTCTTTATTTTCAATTTTCTTTTGGATTGAACCAATTTCTTTAAAAAAAATTTAAATTAAGCATGAATGCTGGCAAACATAGATACAGAACTGTTCCTTACTAGGGATTTGTTTGTTACATGCAGATGAGATGCAAGAGGTTGCTGAGATGATCAGCTCAAAAATGAGTGTCAGTGGCAATTCAAAGTGCCAAGATTAAACACCTAAATCTGGGCATGGGGAAACATCAGCAGATTTTTATAATTTTCTCTGAGCCACAGGTAACACTTCTGTAATGTCACTACATTTTCCAAAAATTGCAGGAATTAGCAATGAAAGTTGAAGGATTCACTTTCTGGATTCTCTTTTTCAGTGGATGAGCATATTAGGTTTCTATTTCTGAAACTTCTGTCATGTAGAGTTAGTTTTTAAAGAGAGACTTTAGTCAATGGAAAAGCCTTTCCTGTTGTGGGTATGACAGGATCATGCAATGCAAAGAGCTGTATGATTTTATTTCCTCCCATTAGCTGCTGTATTGAGGCAAGGGAATGGACTAATTGACCTTTCAAGCTCCCCAGTCTCAGCTCAGAAATCTGTATTTTTTATATTATTCTTTTTCTAGTCCTCAGCTCTCGGAGTCATATAGTTACAAAGAAGTGGCTGCCTTCCTTCTTTTTTCATTTGAATGAAAATAGATACGCTTTTGGTTCTTTTGATTGTGAAATAAATCTTGAAAGATGTATTGAAGGTGATTTTTAGGGGCACAGATCAAAAGGCAAATAATAAGAATTTCTATTTTTTTCCAAGAAGTTCTATTTTTGAAGGCAGTCTAATTTTCATCGAGTGTACAGAGTAGATGACATAGTTATGTTTATAATCAGATTTTCTTATAATTTTATCTGTTCTGTTTCCAGATAAAAGTAGTATTATAAAGTTAATTAAAAGTAATCTTTTCTTCCACAATGAAAACTGGGCAAAGATTTGATACAAACTAGACAGGGTAAGAAGCCACAGGGTGATTTGCACCTTGCATGTTCAGTACTCATCTTCTGATACAGAGAAATAACCAGATCCTAGAAAAGCCAGGATACTGCTGTCAAAGTAAAACATATGTCTACAAATGAGATTTATAATCAGCTGGAACCTCTGGCTTTTCTCTTTATTCTTTACCCATGAACTCCCCTTCAGGGTCTCTTCCCTGGGACTGTAAATCCATTAATTTTTCTTTCAGACTCAACATAATAGTAATTTCTTACATATTTCTATAAAGCGTTGATACTTGGGGAAAACAACTGGCATGAGCACTCAAAAAATTCAAACTTGACATGAACCATAGATTTCATGTATCTTAGATACTCTTTGTTCTTTGCAGCCCTCTGGACTTCCAATACAATTTTTGTTATAACTTTTCTCTCGCTGTGCTATAGAAGTTGTTTTTTACTGTTCAGAGATTTGGGGAAAACACACAAAGATCTGATTCTCCTCAGAGGTCTTTTTTACATGCATAGATCCCTTGCTCATGAAGATCTACCTTCTCTTCCATCTCTAAGGAAATTTAATTCCTTTTTTTGTGGCATCTTCTCTCTTGAAATTAATGCCCTGTGTTATGGCAAATTCATTTGACTTTTCCCTTATCCTAAATAAAAGGAAAGCAAGAGTGATTCCCAGGTGGTAAAGTAAAAGCTCAATACATATCAGGCAGCACTCAGAACCCATCCCTGAAGTCCAGCATAATTTTCATGTCAAGCAGACAGGTAGATACCAGGAAGCTATTTTAGCTGCATTTTTAATGACACTTTTCTGCATTAATTAGAAAAAATGTATTGTTGGACCCCTAAGACAATAATTTGACCATTAGTAATGCAAGAAGATATGAAGAGCAGCACCACAGCAAAGAGGAGTGTCTCTACACCAAGTTTTTAGGGCCAGAAGTGTTAGGGAGCACTGTTAAAGCTTCTTCATTAATGGTATTAATGGCAAATAAAGGCAAAGCTTCTCCATTAATGTTATTTATGGCAAATAAAGGCTGCAGTCATCAGTCAAACACCCTCCAGGACAGGTGTCCAAGCTCCCTGTCTCAAGGGCCTTTATAGTAAGAGAAATAAGCACATCTAAAGGTGTGTGGCTCATCAGCACAGGCTGACATTTCAGCCTGAACAGAGGATAACACCCTAAAAGAAGACGTTTTTCTGCAGACCAGGCCAGATCAGATTATCTGTCTGCCCCACAGGCCTCAAAAGATAGCAGGTGACTCTCATCCTAAAGTCTTTGCTGATGAAGATAGGTAGAGAGATGCTATATTTTAAGCAGAGACTATATACATGAAAAGACAGACAAGTCTTTTTGAGTAGTTTTTGAGCATTTTGCAATTAACCCTGCAACTTTGATGTACTTTTTAGATCAGGTTTTTACAAGCAGTATTCCTATAAATATAGTAGGAAAGCATTTGGGCACATAAGAATTAGTTCAGTTTACTGTCAACAATTCATGTAAACTCAATGCACATTTCTGAAAAAAAAAATGTAGCACAATGACAACCTTGTACTTAAACTTGTACTATTGAGTCTGTAATGTGAGCTGGCAGACTTTTAATGTCACTGCTGAGCCTCCATCACATCATAACAGGAATCCGGAACACTTTTTTCTTGTGAGTGTAAAAAAAAAAAAAGAAAGGAAAAAAAAAGAGAAGTTCATCCCATTGCCTTTATTACTTTACCACCATTCAAGTACAATGAGAATGGCCAAAAAGCTTGCATGACAACCAGAGTGGGTAATACATGAATAGGAGGTCTAGTTTCTTTACTTCTCTATGACAGAGCTGAACAGTAGGCCGGGGAGATTTGGGGCTTTTTTTTCTGTTGGGTTTTTTTCTTCTTTTTCCTGATTCTATTCTTCTATATAACTTCTGTCAGAGAAATCAGCCACGAGAACAAAAGTTTGCTACAAGTGTCATTCATTTTGTGCTAACATTTACCAAGAAGTCAAGATTCTACCAGAAGTACACATTCAGTATAAGAAATATTTGAGACATAGTGTGGGTGTGTACAGCATGCACTCATGGTCCTTTTGAGAAGCACAACAAACTCCATAATAATTCCTATACTGTTTTTTCCCCCTCTGATTGTTGTTTTGCTTTTAATCCATAAATTTTAGCAGTTTTTCTCTTTATTCTGAAAGTAGGTTATAGTAGATACCATCATGCTTTTTTTTTTTTTTCCCCAGAAAACCTGGTCATTTGTAAAGACTTTGGTGTGTGCATATACCAGAAATGAATAATGAATGATGAAATTTCTATAAAAATTTTCTTCTGTGGCAATAACAAATTGATTGGGTAAGAACCTTCCCTTTGTATTTCCTTGGACAAATTAGAAATTGCCTCTTGGGTTTTTCTTAGTTTTGTTGGATGTATTTCATAGCTTTGCAGCAGTATCTGAGCAGGACTATAATGAATACTTATTCTCCTGAATTTAAAGTCAACTTTATTGTCAGCATTAACGTTGTGTGCAAGGAACAGATGACTTATTATTTGTTCTCAAGATATATATAAACTGTGCTGACTTTATTAGTGGAATGCTTTCCTACTGATGTAAGATGAATTTTAAAGAGTAAATTAACTGAGAGTACCACATTGTTAAGAGTTTCCAGACATTTTTTCATAAGTTCATATGCATTTTAAAATTGTGTATCAAATAGGATATGACAATCTTGGGTATTTGAAGTGGGTTTGAACAGCTGTTTATGAGTAGCAGCTTGAAAATCTTAAATGGCATTTTTTGGAAAAGATCTTACACCTTTAAGGAGATAGTTTGTTTCAGTGTTTAAAATATGGAGGTTTGCACATGCACACTGGAGCACTGGAGTCAGCTACCTGATGACCTCTCCTTAAAGAACCCCTCCAAATATTTTCTGAAGTGATGCTGTGAGATTTATTATTATGTTCATTAAAGTAATTAGCAAGATTTGAGCCATTTTCTGATTTTATTTTTTTAAAATTATAATCATTACAAGGAAATGTATACACAGATGTTGTGGGAGTTTGGAAAAAAAAAAAGAGGGAAAAAAGGCCTTACGTAGCTGACAGGCTGACAACTTTGCATATGTGTGTTAACAGGAGAATGTGCTGTGTTTAGGATGAATGGAGAAGCGGGCCTAAATGACTTTCAGATTAGCTGGAACAGATGGAAGGGTCACAGTTGAACAACTTTACACAGGAACATAAAGGCAATGTTCAAGTGGAGTTCATTGCCTCTGACAGATACTGTCAATCAAACAGGGGACTCTCAGTTAACCAGCAGCCTGTCCTTTTAAAGATTAAATTTAAAAAAAAAAGTATTGTGAGGCACTGATGGGAGTTTATCTGGTCTGTGTCAGGCATAAACTCCACCCTGAGTGACTAGCATTTTCAAATCAAGCACAATGAACTGGGCATGTTTTGAAGAGCAGTGAGTTGCAGGCTGCTTTGGGAGGCAGGACTATGATACCATTTCTGCAATGTGCAATCTGGGTCGTGCCCTTCTGAGGTTGTGTGTCAGGGTTCAGTCACTAAGAATCCCTTGCTGATATCCTGGGTGTCAAAAATTACATTATCTTAGGCAGTGTAAAGCAGATTAACAGACAAGGTCTGTGGTGAGGATGGAGGTGATTTGGATGTGGAAGATGGAAAGAGGAACTTATCTTCTGAGGCTGAAAATATGCACCTGAAAACCCTTCACATGTGAAGTTTCCTAGACTCAGACACTGGCACACACTCAGACACTTTTTGCTTTCTCCTTCCATTTCCAAATAAATGGAGACAAACAGAGAAGTCCCTTGAATATACATGAAGATATATTCAGAAGTATAACCTGCTAATACAGCTCCCTCCTGCTCACAAGTTATGAAAGCAACAGCAGATGAATAGCAAGAATCATTTCCAGCAGATGAAGAGAGAAGTTGCACAGATCACATCTTTGCCTGAGAAGGCTCTCCCAGACAACAAATCTTTTTCCCACAACTTGCTTCATCACTTCTCCAGATGAGCGTTGACTCAAGTGAGGAAAACACGGCTTGATGACATAGATTTATTATTTGTATGATCCTTGATTGTAGTCTTAAGTGTCTAGGAAAGAAGTCTTCAGCTCTGAGAGACACCCAATCCTGCTTTACCCTCAACTGCCGACTCACTCACAAAACCTGTATGAAAGCAGAGATTGAGATCTTACTGATCCTTAGAGAAATAAACTGTGCCTTCCTGACCATTGTATTCCATAAAATGAATAGTTTAGCAGCAAAGTCTTGGTTGTTTTCCACACATCTAGGGCAAAATAACATTTCTTATTATCAGCCCCAGAAATACTTCCTGCTGGATCTCACTAGCAAACAGAACCAAGGGCAGTACTCACACTTTCTGCACCAGCATCACTGCCAAATCTGAAAAGTCAGAGTTCTTCAAAGTTAGCTTTATGAGGCTAAATTCCCAGTCAGTAGCTTGTGTTGGCACCTGTTTTTCTTGGCTGTTTCTTTTGAATTGTCTTGTCTCTTAGCAGATGGTTGTGTGCTGACGACTCTTTGCTTTGCTTTGTGCTGAAGGCAGTGCCAGCACTCGCAGTCTCTGTTCTGAAGGAAACCTGTCATCTACTCTCTGTCAAAAAATAACTGCAGTTCTACAAGAACTGCAATTACTGAGAAAGTCATGGAGTTAAAAACAGGAGAATGCTGGGGGTGTGCTTATATTCTCCTGCAGGCACCCACTCTTTGCTGCTGAGTGAGGCAGATGTTGGGGGGTGAGGCTGGGGCAGTCCAGCCAGGGGTGCAGCCTTCACAGCAAGGCAGGGCTGACAAGGAAAAGCACTTTACAGGGCAAATACCAACACAGCCTAAACCCCACAGGTAAGTGCTGCAATAAAAAGAAACAAAAACCCAGAATGCTGAAGTGGTGTTACAGCAAGAAGATTTCATTTTATTAAGACAAAGCATCTGCAAACCCAGTATGACATCACTTATAGCACATTTGGCATTTGCCACTGATAAGTTACAATTCAGAACCATCATTTAAGAGCATCCAGCTTGTGATAATCCTGCACGCCATGGCTGGAGAACTCTGTGAAATTTTTTCAAGGTAAAATTGAGTTTTCCCCATTTCTTTTTCAGGTGGAAGATGAGTATTTATTAAAGAAAAATCAAAATTTTATTGGGTTACTCTTAGGTCTCAAACCTTTTATGATTTGAGACTAAAGTTTACTGACACACAGCTCTGCCCTGTATTCAACTTGCTTGTAAGTTTTCCTTCTAAAAAAGGTGAAAATCTTTCCTAACTGAACTGCTGACCTCTGCTAATGCTCTCGATGAACTGTTATTCTGTAGCAGACAACATGCTATTTGTACTCCTGTAAATTATTCATGCAATTTACCTTATAAACCACTGTTTGGTCTTTATTAATGAAATCAAGAGTTATAATGTGTAGGTAGTTATGTTCATTATGATAGCATTTATGCTACCTCAATACTTTTTACAGGTAGTATTTAATTCCTAATGCAAGGATAATGGCTGATTAAAAGAACCAGAACCAAAAACACCTTGAAATATATTTCACAGCTGTTGGCAATCACCATGGTATTATAATTGTAACATGCTACAGCAGATATATTCTTTAATTGTGACTTTGTCATAATTGGAGCTCCAGGAGCCCACAGGAGCAATACAGCTTCCCTTCTTCTGTGGACTTTACTTGGCAAGTCAGTTTTTTCATCTTCCACCACTGCCATATTGATACACACCTAAAACCTCTTTTTAGGTTTAAAAAACATAAGTATCACAATTCAGAGAGATACTGAAATTGGGCAATTATGAATTATTCCTGGTTTACATGCTTAAATAGAGCAAAGAATCAGATTGTAATTGGCTTTTGATCTTGGTCAAGTGGGAATGAAGGGACTTTTTACCCTATAGATCACATAGGAGCAATTTAAATTAGGAAATTATTGCGAAAAAAATTAAAATAAAAATAGAGAAATAATCCCTGAGACAGGAAGATGTACTGTTCAAAGAACTAATGTGACACATGCCTCTTTTATTCTGCATGACACTGGCTTTACAAATCAGACAAGCAAGCTTTGGAGACCAACATCCAAACAAAGAATTGCAGAGCTATAGCAAAGCACCCATTTTCCATTTAGAATCCCTGACGCAGCAGTAAAACAAATGGATTAAAAAATGATCCCTCTATATATAATTTAAGAGCCTTGAGTCAACTGCAAATAAAACTGGCCATATCATTAATCCCCTTAGATGTTCATTAATGGATCACAGTTCTGCTTTTTTTTAAATATAATGGTGACAACAGGCCAAGATGTTTAATAAATCAGCCTTTGTTTGGTCAAAGTTTGAAACCTGGCTCTTATGTGTGACTGCTTGTTTTGTGGTTGGTTATGGGTTTCTTTTTTCACAAGGTATTGGTGAAGAGCTACCAGATTAGCAATAACAGCTGCAGACTCAAATCCATCTTTTCTTTATGGAAAATGTTTTCCATTTTTTTCTTCTCTTGGCTTTGGGTTGGTGCCTGTCAGACTAGAAAACAAAAGTCCTTAATCAGGAGAGGACCACTGCTCCATACAGGTGGTCCAGAGAAATCAATATGCTTGAAGCTGAAGGAGAAGAGGTGGAAAATTTGGGATTAATACACAAATTTTCCTGGGATAAGCAACACTGTATGGCCTTAAATTTCAGTGTTATGAGCCTCTCAACTATGAAAAGGTTTTTTTGTCCTTTGTAGTAAGACTAGTTGCCATTTTAAACTAAATAACGTAAGTCAGAACAAAGAGCAAAATCCTAGTCAATTAATTAGATTTAAAGGTGGTGTAAATCTGCCTGCAAGTACTACCTTAGCTGCACTAGCAGTGAATATTAAAAGAACTTAGTCTGTTCTTGTGCTATACCTCTTGTGCTGGAATTTTTGTCTGCTCTGCCACAAGCTGCCCATGGACCTAATGAAAATTACTCTTCATCTCCCTGTTGTTCCCTTCCTCCCCTCCCATTCATACAGGTGATTTTTGAAGAGCAGGTTGTAGATAAACTACCAAGTCAAGATTCACGTTATCTGCTTCTTAGTGCTTCCAGTAGTAGCAGAATTTGTGCCAAACTTGATAATTAGAAGAGAGAAAGTGATTAGGAAACAAGTTACCTCTGAATCTATATCCTAGACATCTCTAAATTTCCAGAAACTGACTTTTTGAATCGGAT